>JBAMIE010000022.1:6741543-6763453 GCA_037177295.1 Kaempferia parviflora | reverse complement strand
ATTCATCATCGAGGATCGCATGGCTTCCTGCAACACCCCCCTGAACCTCCTCACGTCCAGCTTTATGCTCTGCCTGTTGAGGAACACCGCCCAAATCGCGTTCCATCCCTGCCGGTGCACCGATTCCGGATCCGTGAACACCGGGTGATCCCTCGGATACTGCTTCACCAGCGAGCTCTCCTCCCTCCGCACCTCGTACTCCACGTACTTGATCCCCATCGCCGCCGTCGGATCGCCGTAGTCGTGGTTGCAGGCGTACCGCAGCCCGCCCCACGGGATGATCTGTACCAGCGTCGCCTTCGCCGGAAGAAAGATCATGTTGGTCAACCCCGCCCCGTGGACCCCCATCATCACGGCGCAGGAGTTCACCACGCCGGCGAAGCGCGACAGGTTCTTAGTCTGCTCCGGCCCCGCAACGATCACCTTGAACCCCAATTTCCGAGTCAACGCGACGACCTCCCTTTTGTTGGTCAACTCCCGCGACCCTTTTCTGAGCATGAGCAGCAACCTCGGCTTCGAATGGTAATTCTTCCCCTCTCCGATCGACCGCCTCTTCAGCGACAAGCTCGACCGCAGGAGCTCCCTGAAATCCGCCATGGAGTAGTTGCCCGGCGTCCTCGCCGGATCGATGACCAGCTCGCTGTGGCTCATCAGCCCGACGTGGGCCGTCCCGGAGCAGTGCACCCTCTCGTCGGCGTCCAGGTTGATGACCTCGTAGTCGGACATGCGGCTCAGGATGACGGCGTACTTGCCGACCCAACGCCTGTTGAAATTGGTGATCAGGAACTGGACGCGGCCGCGGTAGTGGAAGGAGGTGATAAAGAGGGGGATGAGGACGTCGGAGAAATCATGGAAGAAGTTCTTGCCGGCGAATCCCCCGGTGGAGAAGACCACGACGGGGACGGCGTGGCGGAGGCCGCATTCCTGGGCGGCGGAGACGGCGCCGATGGAGATTGGCCGGATCAGTTCCATGACCGGCGTTTCCCACTTGCGAGCGTAGGGGCGGAGGGAGTGCGCGGCGGTCTCGGGCAGGGTGTCGTGCGGCGTCCTGACGAGGACGACGGAGGAGGAGGAGGGGAGGATTCTGACGTCGCCGTGCAGCACGCACGTGTCCGTCCGGCGTTGAGAGAAATCGCAGGCGATCGTCGTCGTCGTCGTCGTCGTCTTCGCAGCCGTATCATCTGCAACGGCATCCAAAAAAAACACATAATCTGATCTGCAACAGATTCTCGAACAAAAAAAAAAAGGAGAAAGATCAGGATGATGATCACAATCTGACCCGCTACAGAACGATGCTGCTCTGCTTCTCCGTTGGATGCTGGATCTTCCGTGTTTACTTCAGTATTGTTGTTGCTCTGTTCCTGTAACAGAGAGTGCCGTGCGGTTTCCTCGTCTGCATTATTTATCAATTGCTTAATTTTTAAAATGCCTTTTTTATTTTTTACAAGTTCTCCAATTTAATTAGAAATTTCAAATTACTTCCTGCGGCGGCTGCTGCTGCTTCTGCTTCTGCTTCTGGTTTCAAAGCAATTACTTTCCCCACCAAATCGCCATCTGCGAATTCAATGAGTTCAAAAAGAACAATCAGAAATCCTAAACTCTGGCAAGAATCTGTGTGTGTGTGTTTCAGCTTTAATCATTCTCTTCTGCAACTGATCTTATTTTTCGAAGGATCCTGCACTCTTATTTTTCGAAGGTTCATTTTTTAAAAAATAATTATCCAACTTTTAGAACTAATTAATTTTGGAGGTCGAGGTAAATCCGGATAGGGGTGTCAAAAATAAACTTGACCGTTAACCTAACTTGAGTCGGTCCGAAAAATATCAATTTGGGTCTAGAGTTTTTGAGATCGGATTGAGTTCGAGTTATGATTTTTGAGTTGTGTTTGAATCAAATTGGGTTTGGATTAACCGGGTTGATTTGAATTTAGGTTTAGGGTTTTTTTAGTTAAATTAAATTTTATTTTTAAAATTAAGATGCTTTAAGTATATAATAGCAGAAGATTAATTAATATGATAATGATGATTTATTATAATAAAGTGAAAATTTATAGAAAAATAGTAAAAAAAAGTCTTTTTTAATTGGGTCGGTCCGGGTTACTCTAGTTGGTCAGATTATCTGGGTTCCGATTTAGAATTTTCGAATTGTGTTTAGGTTCGGATTAGATTCGGATTGAGTTTTTTTTTATAATAACCTTACTTCAATCTGACTTGAATCCATCCGACCTAACCCAATTGACACCCCTAAATCTAGAAGTGCGAGCCTCACATTGCGTTGCCCAACAACCCCCGGGTAAAGGATCATTCTCTTCTACTAACTCTTATTTTTTTTAAAGGATCAAATTTTTTCCAAATCAACTAATCCTAAAAATAACCACCAATAAACATGAAAGTGCAAGCATCACTTCGCCCAACAGCCACCAGGGTAATGGATCATATTTGAACCCTAGAATGTGACATTATCATCCCACAAAATAATCTTTATCTAGCTAGTCTACCCAAAGAATCTGGACGATAAAATGCTAATCTTTCTTAGCTAGTGGGGAAGCCAATCTCCCACCACAACCACCATCGATGGGCTTCCCTCTTCACCAAAATTGACTTTTTACAATATTTAACAAAAATCAAGAAGAAAAATTAATGAAGTAGCTCGACTACAATGAGATAAAACAGATTAGTATGCAGTCCATATCTGTGGGCCACCAACTGCAAAGGTGCAGCCAAAACACACAAATCGCAGCCTTATCAAACTAGTTCTGTTTTCAGCTTTTTCTTAATAAGAAAACGTATCTAAGATGCCAAAACAAAAAGAACACCAAGAACTATTAAATTATGGTGCAAAGTGCAAAGGATATGATATATTAGCTCATGAATACTTACCGCCTTCATCGATGATCCTTGTGCTCGCTTCGAGCACTTTGACCTTTAAACTTGCTCTTGTGGATAGCTGCAAATTCACTGTGTACGAATTTGCACAAGGAATTCAAGGCCAAACGTGAACACGAGGCTTACAGATTCGCTGTGTATTCGAGGCCAAATCGACTTACAGAGGGAGATAGGATCCATCCGTGTTCTTTGCAGAGTCAGGAAGAGGAAAGGAACCATCAAGAAGCTCAGCAGCAGAAGGTGGATGACCTTCAGACATGGAATCCGACCGGCCATCGCCGCCACCGCAGCCAACTTATCTTAGTATCTGCTCAGGGATTAATGGTGGAGGATGCAATTGGTTAAGGTGCAATTAAACGATCGATCGAGCAAGAATATAACTTCCAGCCATGCCTCCAAAGGGGATGTTGACGTCCCAATTACCACCTATTTCCTCCACTCAACGTGTTCAAGGCATATAAAAGTCTTTTTCTTTACTTTGGTGGCTTTTTGTTTGGCCATTACTTTATTTGTTAATTAAATCCTCTTATATATATATATATATTTAAATTGAAGCAAGGTCGAATTTCATTATTATATTGCTTTCATTCATTATCTACGAGGCGATTCTATTGCAATGCTTTTGTAGAACTTCACAAGAAATTTCAATCTTGCCGAATCTGTCAATTCTTCCTTGTTTGGTCAGGGTTGCCTTTCCGGTTTAGTTGGCCTTCTGCCCTGTTTTCATCGTTTTACTGTACATAAATTTAATTGATTTTGTAGACAATATTCATGATTAATTTAGCATGCGCAAGCAGTTAATAGCATCGTCAAATTTTTACAACGTAAAAGAAAAAGAAATGCATGAAAAATTTATTGATGAAGAACGGAAACGAAGCTAATTAAGACGACGCGAATAGGATTGATTACACAATTAACAGGCGAATCACTACGTACGACGAAGAAGAAGAAGAACAGAGAGTAACAGCAGCGGAGCGAGTAATGGAACGGCGGAGAACGAGTCGTGGCGGGCGGCGGCGGACTCCGACGGCAAATTCCTGTCGTAAAAAGGGAACCACGGGAGGATCGGGTTTGGCGGCGGAGGTGTCGGCAGCGAATAGTACGGCGGAGGGAGGTTGTATGGAAGGCCGGAAATTGGCGGCGGGGGAGGCGGAGGCAAGTACGGGTAGCCGGAATCCTGCGGCGGCGGAGGGTAGTTGGCGACTTCCGTCGGCGGCGGCGGCGGGTAGTCGACGACCGACGTCGGCGGCGGCAGACAGGGGTAGGGGCATTCCGGCGGGGAGTAGTCGGAGAGAATCGGCACGATGAATAGAGCGAGTGCGAGAGCGAGGAATGCTAAAAGCAGCGCCGGCGGCGCTGAGGAGGAATTCATGGTGAATGAAGGTGAGAAAAAGGGAAGAAGATCAATCAGAGGGAGGGTGTGATCATGGAATTAATAATGAAATGGAAAGTAAAATCTGAGGATTTGGTGGAGTGGAGATTATTATGATGGCGACATAAAAAAAACAAAAGCATAAATAAAAATTGATTCTTCAACTACTCTATGAAACTACGCTCATAGATAAAAGAAGCGGCCGATCAAATTTCTAATGACTGCATATATACTTGGCAGGCGAAATATGGACCGGACTATCAAGCTGTAAATGACGATCATTCGTGTATTTAATTTAGCTGGTAAGAGTTTACTTATATTTATTTAATATATACCAATCAATTAAATAAATAAATTTAAATAATTTATTAAATTAAATAACAAATTTAAAATATACATCTTGCTAATGTTTATGAATATTCATTAATAAAACTTTTAAAATAAACAACAATTTTAAATAATCAATCAAGCTTAATTGAAAGCTCGATAATATTTAAATGAACTAAGCTCAAGATAAGCTCGAACCAAGCTCAAACTTTTAAAAATAAACCAAGTCAAGCTTAAACAATCATTTCAATAACTTGATTCATTTTAGACTCGGTTATCTTATCAAATAAGCTTGAACACTTCAAACCTTAGCAAAAGGCGAATCACTCGTCTTCAGTGTCCCGCTAACCCGTCCCTAGGCCAATATGGAGGAGGTAAATCACGGGTGACTACTAACGATTAGTGCAAATGGTTAAATTATGGGAGAGGTATATATTTGGACGTGCTGAATTTTGATCTCAAGACTTATGTGGTAACCTCCCATGTTATAACCATCGTACCGTCCTGAAGGGATGATATATATATATAAAAAATATGATCATAAACAAAAAGGATTTCCACTTAATCAACAAAGGTTTATTGACATCTATTGCACCCAATTTAGATTATCAAACACCCACCGAACTCCTTCCAATTATTCATCTTGATAACGTTAATCACATTTCATAACGACATGGTCGGTACAATTTCCCAATTGTCTTGCTGTTGGTTTGAGCTATTATAGGCGTAGTGGTTAATATTCATCAATGAGTTTACCAAACAAACCATTATTTCAACTACTGATTTTTATATACATTTCTTGGTAAAAAAAAAGAGGGACTAATACAACACACATTGGTTCAACCAATGCTAGTGGTGCATAATTGACCTTAAAGTCGTATAATTTAATTATTAGGTGACGACTCAAATAAATGATTAAAGATATCCTGCACAAGTTGCCTACCCATGGAATATTTTACGACACTAACACATGGAATTATGGTTATCCAAATATGTATGTGACTGATGATAACAAAAGAAGCGACATTCTTGTTTTTGAGAAGGGAATATGCTGGCTAGTGTAATCTACCATCTATGTATTCAAGCATAGAAAGGCACAGACAGAATAATTGCTCTATGAATTACTCACTAGTTAACCCCTTCCAACTTGTCAATTGCCATCTTAGAGGAGCTGAAACAAAATGAACACTTTGAGTGGATAGCTATAGTAGATCATGCAGATCTTCTGATGGCGTTCCAACAAAGAAAGGACAAGTTCTGCCTCAGTTGAAAATTTTTGTAGCCTGAGTTGTTTAACTCCTTGAAGATGAAGTGTTTCGAATTCTGGGTAAGCTTGTAGGTCACTGCAAGGAACATCACCATCACACTAGTGTATGTTGGTTGGGACGCCACCTAAGTAAAAGAATTAGTACAAAGAATAAATAATGAAGGAACCAACATCATCAAGAGGAAACATAAAATAAACCAAATCTGACACCCTCGCTGATATGCATGAAATTTGTCATGTACAATTGTACAAGTTTCTTCTTTTTTTTTCCTCGTAGGTATTACTAGAATAATAAAATTGAGAATGAGAAACGTCAAGAATAGATAATCTTTTTTCTTCTGGATTTTATGCCAAAAACACTATTTTTAATAGCCAAGAATTACATAAATGCATGCAAATTTCTTGGGATCTAATTACTTGGATGAAAGATAGAAGGGAGTAAAGGAAAGCCTTACAAAATCACACAAGCTCCATCTTCTATGTATATCTTTTTGTTACTTTCCCTTTTCTCCCTCATTTCTTCAATCTAAGCAATTGATTTAAAAACAGTTCACAGTCGGAAAACTTCAACACTGCAGAAACGAAAAAAAGGTACAAAATTGAAAGGATAAAGGCCAAAAATCCATAATTGGCCTATCAACAGATGATCAAGTCACAACTTACCAATGGTTATAGCAAAAAGCTACTCCACTACAACCAGGAACCATCAAGCAATAGACAACCACTATTAATATCTATATATGTTGGCAGTTTAATTAGCAAAATAGCTTTCATGAATGCCATACCTCGATATTATGCAGTTTATCTTATTCCATGTATAAGGTATAGCTTGTTTGTTGGATTAATAATCAAGTGGGCAATGTTCGCAAAATACGAAGAGCATGAGTCCATTGTGGTCCTTCTGAAAGAACTATCCTCTTCAAAACTGGTACAGCTCCAGCAGCAATTATGACTGAGTGGTTCTCAATGTCCATGCTAAGGTTATACAAAAGGGAAAGGCTAGCTTCAAGTGCATCACCACTGACCTCTTCGATCAGTTTCACCAGTGGGAATATCCCTCCTGCAGTAGCAACTGCCTTGGTGTAGTCTATGACTCCTTGAGAGATTATCTTATTCAATTCTTTAACAGCAGTTTCTTGATCTTGATGGGAAAAAGATGAGCTCATCTCATTAACAAGTCTTGGTATCGTCTCGTATAGGACTACTTCCTTCTCAATAGGATACCCAAGTTCTGAAGTGTTGCTGACTTTAGAATCCAGTTTTACCAAGCATGCAGCAATCCAGTCTTTAGTATGAAGAGGGATAGAGGACCTCAAAATATCACGCAGTAGAACTGTGAAGTGCCCACTATCAATTATCTGATAAAACTGATTGAAATCTAGCAATCTAGCTAGCAATCTAGAAGCTGCAGCAGTAGCAAGGCCTATTTCTTCAGTTTCAATGTAGAATTGCACAAGCCCATTATCAATATCATTTTCCATGCCTGTCAGGAATTCAAGGATGAGAATGTGGAAGTCCTGATATAACTTCTGAAAAAAACTAAGCTACAGAACATTACAGAAAGTTAAAGATCCAGGGGACAAATTGAGCTGGCGAAAAAAACATTATTTACTTAAATCTGCAACTAATATTTGAAACTAATCTCTGAACATGTGATGATATATTAATGGCATAAGATAAGATCTAAACATTAAAGTAGATATAAAATAGTTAACATATACTAAATAAAATTGGGAATGAGTTGAAGCCAACACACGTTAGGAACTCCAAAACTTGGTCGATGAAAACTTAAACACCGCTCTATTAATTAAGGGACACATCCTAGGAAGAAGCATGTGACTATTGAGCATTTTTAAGAAACTTATGGCGGCATAAGCAGTTCGATGAAATCACATGACATTGTAAAAAAATTAAAACGCAATGATATGGTCAAATCACTACAAAATAATGAGGCCTACTTGATCTAGCTCAAGAGCTGGTTTGGACATAGAAATTTGGTTGAAGGAAATTTGATGTGTGCAATGGAGATTGAATTAGGTGGTCTTAGTTAAGAAAACTTGCCATTTTACATTATATGAAATAGGAGCAGTTAAGAAGAACTAGAAGCAATTCAGATGAAATAAGAGCACTTATCCAGTGATGTGGCTGAGGTGAAAATATCCCTTGGTTAATTAAATTGGAAGGGAAATGACAAAGATGATCATATTAAAGGGAAGAGGTAGATAACTCTTGGTAAAGGGAAAGAGGTGCATGATTCACGATAAAGTAAAGTAAACAATTCCAGGTGAAGGGAAGAGGTGGATAATTCCTAGTAGAAAGAAGAAGAGCTGGAGAAAATTCCAGATATAAGGAAGAAGTGGATAATTCCTAGTAAAGAGAAGAAGTGCCTAATTCCTAGTAAAGGGAAGAGGTGGATGGTTCTTCCTACCGAAAGGAATAAGTAGATAATTCCTGCTAAATCAAAGAAGTAGATAATTCCTAATAAAGGGAAGAGGTGGACAATTCCTAATAAAGGGAAGGGGTGTTGAGGAAGTAGGGAACCAAGTCTAGACTGGTCTTAAGCATCCCCTATTGAATTATGAGTTAGAGTGGAGGGAAGTAGGTTTGTAGCACTATGACCAATTGAGGTGATTACTTGCAGGCTTGGGATTCACCCAAGAATTCTTTCAGGTTGACAGTGTGGTTTCTTAGTCCCCCTAAAAGCATTGCACTTGGACCTCTTTTATAAGCTTCAAAGTGAGCATTTGGTCATTGAGAGTAGTACACAGGGAGGTGGCTGCACTAGTGTGTGACAACTTGAGCATGCATTAACACAAAACGTGGAAAATGTGGGTGAGGGGAGGCTGGCCGACACTCAGAGGAAAATCTCTGTGGAAAACTCATCCCTAGAAGGCTAGAAATGAGACTTTGATGCAATGTATAATTAGGAAAAGGCAAATATTGTATTGCATATGTTGTAAAATATAATTAAATATACAAGACTTAGAGGAGTAAATATATTGTGCCTAATACCTAACTCCTTATCATGTCAATGGATTCTTAACAATATGGTAATTTTACACACACAAAGAAAATAAGTTATATTTGTACTTTATCTTTGACAGATGTGATATTGACAAGATATCAGACCTTCAAATACACAAACCTAAATTATAATTGTCACATACCATTTGTAGAACCCTTTCTGAAAACAGCATCAAGCGCCACCTCAATTCCACCTGCCGTGACAACTGCCACATTTTTTTCAAGAGTCACCAAGTACTCAAGAATAGAAGCAATCTTTACTTGCAAACTTGGAGAAGATGTCCTTAACATCTCAATAAGCCGGGATATGAAGACAGAGTCATTTAACACTTCCCTGGAGAAATTTGACAGGAAGAAACTATTTTTCAGTTAATCAAGGGCATAAAAAATTTGATCTAGATCTGGTAGAAGAAGAGTGAAGAAAAGAGAAAGATTAAAGACACGACCTACTTCAGTTAAGGGCTAGGAATTACTGCAAAGTAGCAAATAAAAATTCATTCTTGTAATAATTAGAAAAGAAGACATCTTTCAAACTCAGTGCTAGTATGGCATTGGTATCGTACCAGTCTAATGAAACACATAGATGGGCATGTAACTGGTTACCCGTATTTTAAAGGTTGGTTCCTATTGATCAAAATTCTTAAATGAAAGAAGCTCGTCTTATATGTCTGTAGGCTGTAGGTTTTTGGAAAAATGTTTCAAGCAATCTGAATTAAAAGTTCAAGATGCACTCTAGACAACCTAACAAACAGCAACACACTCAAAAAAATTGTTAATCGATTAACTTCAACTTTACATTCTTGCAAATGAGAAAGATTATCTAATGCGATCGATGCAAAGTTGACAAACCTCTTCATTTCTTCATGACTTGACGCATCTGTTACTTTTCTCACATCACTAACAACTTCATTGTTGATTGTATGATCTGAATCGTCAGTGATGTTTTCGTACAACTGACAATGCTAAAAATATATTAGGTGTGAAAAATCCATAGTTTGCATTTGCAGGAACAGAAAGAGCAATTACCTCCATGTTGATGCTACTGTCTGCTTCAAAAATTCGAGAAAGGATGCACACAGCCTGCGTTCATGGATTTCTTGTCAAAAATACAAATCAGAAGTATAACATTTGTATGCACGTATACATGCGCAAACTGAAATGTAATTGATGAAACCTTTTCTAACAAAAAATTTGATGTACTTGGTTCCTTCAGTATACTTGTAAGTGGCTTCAAGACACCTTCCTCCTCAATTTTCTTGCGCACAATATCACTGCAAGAGCAAAAGAAGATATGAAATTAGAACAAATCACAACACCATCAATAAAACCAACTTTATTTAAAATTCAGAGAGTTTGCAACTCAAACTATGGTTCATTATCACAAACATTGAGAAGTAGTTGTCAATTGAAATCAATCAAGAAAAATTTATAGACAGGGCATACCAAGATTTCACTACAAACTTTAATGACCAATATTGAGAGCACAGACCTCCCAACATTATTCCTTAGGATCTAAGATATTTAGAAAAAAGCTTCCCTCCATCAAATTATTTGTGTAGTTAAATGCAAAAAAAAAAATGGACGATAGGATAGTACAATAGAGAAAATTGGTAGAATAGTCCCACTAAATATCCCTGGTAGTAAATAAATATGATATGATACCTATTGTTTATAATGGAGCTCTTGTTCACATACAGAAAAATTTGATGACTAGAACAAAAAAGGAGTGGGTGTAAATGAAAACCTGAGAGACAGCCTATCAAGAGCATGAGCAACAGCTTCTCTGACAGTCTCACTATTGTGTTGCATAAGCTGAACTAAAAGCCTAACAGCTCCAGCTTCCTTGAATGATTTTCTCATATGCTCACTTATAGATGCATCAGCAATTGCATAGGCTGCCTTTGTAATACCAGAGACATCTTCAAGCCCAAGAATTAAAACCAGACGAGCAATGCCATCTACCCATGGCAAAAGAGTATATTTTTGATCCTGACCATCCACCTCAATAGCTCCAATTCTTGCAAGAAATTCCTGACGAGATCGTCCCACTATGGCATCGGCTGTAGCTTCCTCTAAATTTAAGTTCTTGTCACGAATAGTTAATCCAATTAATAAATCTGAAGCTCCAAACCTTGAAGGAGTTGAGGTCTTCTCAATTTTGGTGCCATCAGGTAAAGATGGCCATGAATGAGTAGGCGACTGGAAACTTTTATATGCAGCAGCACCAATCAGTGGGACACGGACAAGACCCTCCTCAATTATGAGAATTCTATAATACTCATCTACAGAAAGTTCCAACAGTGCAACTTCTGCTTCATTATGTATGACTTTATAATCCTTATCATCATTTCCCAAAAGAACAACCTGCAATTAAGACAAAAAAACGGTATTTAGGAAACTTCCTTGCTTATGCGACTTATAGAAAGAATTAACAAGTGATGTTCACAATCTTGGTTATCAAAAAACGAAAGCCGTGTTTCCCAATTTTAGGAGAACACATGAGTCTTATCCCACCACTATCAAACTCTATCTAAGAGTCATAATGAATAGGATCCTTTAATCATGTCAGAGACCACTTAGCTAACTAAAAATACATTAGTCATCTAGGAATTAACAAACTTCATTGCTCATGTGACTTGAAAGAAAATTAACAAGACATATTCACAAAGCTTGGTTTTCAAAGAAAGCAAGTTGTATTTCCCAATTTTGGGAGAATACATGCATCTGATCCCACCACCATCAAGCTCTATCTAAGAGTCATTTTGTATATATAATAAATTAATTTATCTTTTAATTGTGTAAAGAAAACTTTTTTTAGTTCCCACTTAGCGAACTAACTATTAAAACATTTCAGTCATCTTTATATGTTTTCAAATCAGTTTAACATATTTTACTTCACTGTTTATGCTATTCATGAGATAACATTATTTATGCCATTTTTATCTTGAATCCAGCATTTAAAATATAATTTCATAATGCCTATCTATTCCAATATAGATGGGCTTTTGAAATAGTAGCAACATAGACAGAATAATCATTGATGAGCTCTAGACCTTTGAGATATACTTTGTACACCAGTTGAAGGCAACCAGGCTGAGGCAAAAAAACTAGTCAATTTCCTTCCTTCTCTTCTTTGGTTCTTCACCCTCTTATATTGATGAGTTTCAACATTCTATCTTATCCTTTTCTTACCTTAGCGAGTTAAAGGAAACTAGGCTGTTCCAAGAAGACTGAATAAGTACCTTCCCCTTCTTTGGTTTTTCTTCCTCCTATTTTGAATCTTTTTCATCTTATTTTCCCAATTGGACTTCCTCTTCCTACACTTAGTTGGCAATGACCGATGCCACCTCATTCCAACATTGTATACCAGTCAAAATCAAAACCATCTCATGATCTCAACACAGTATGTTAGTTGACATTAAAACTATCTCATCCAACCGAGCACCAAAACTCCAACACAAAATAAGATTGCAAACCGTACTCAAAATCACTTTCATTGCTTGAACTATCAAATATGTGCTAGAGAGTTCTCATTTCTTCTACTGAGATTGATCTTCCCTCATAAAATCGGTATTCTTAGTGTACATTTTCCTTCTCCCACTAAGAGTATCTATTCGAGATCCAGTAACCTGTGTCCACTACAGTTTACATCCGGGTTATCATGTGACAAATGTGATGAGGGGAGAGCAACATCATAAAACGAAAAACATCCATTTGTCTCACTCCTTGATGTCTAATTGCTTATAATGAAGCAAGACACATTGCCCTCAGAAGCTTGTATCTCCTGTTTCCAGAAACCAACAACTCTGACCATTTTAGCATTCATTTTTCATCAGTTCAGCATCATGTCCTTTAGTTGAGCTACTTGTAAAGAAGATGCGCAGAAGACAAGAGAGCCAACCTTCCTTATGCTTGCATTTTTCTAATGATTTTTTAAATGTTTCGCTAGTATACAATTTTATCATGTGTGAAGAGAAGACAAGGGATCTACTTATCTGGTTGGTTAATCAGAAGGGTCTTAAGGGGAGCTAGGAATACGCTGAAGCAAATTGAGAAAAATGGGGTTTCATTGTCGTTCATCAAGGGATAAGAGGTGACAATGTTGCAGGATGTCGTGTAAGGGGTGGTGGACGCATGTGCTAGGTCGGTGAAGCGGCTGAGAGAGCAGCAGGGGGTTGGCATGTAGCGTGAGAGCAACTGATCAGTGTCGAGTGAAGATGATGATCAACCAATTGAAGGGGCAATGAATGCACGAAGGCAACAAGACAAGAATTGTTATTGGTCCATAGCTAGGTGGAGAAATCATGTGATCCCACAAGACTTTGCGAACCCATCTAGCCATTGTTCAGTATAAATCTAGTAGTGTGAGGCGGTTAGTTTTAGGCAAGGGCTACAACACAACTGAGGAATGTGCAAGCTAAGTTGGTGAAGTTCAGGCTGATTTTATGATGAAGCTGATCAGCTAGTACAGTGAATAAGTGGGTTGGTGCCGAGCAGAACCGGGTGAAGGTGGAGGGTGCAAAGTTGACCTTGTGGAAGGTGTGTCGCCGAAAGGATGGATGAAAATAGATAAAGGAAGATGAACAGAGTGGTGTTTAGAGGTGATGGGCAATGGCTGCACAAGGAGGAATTAGGGTGGTCAAACAAAATTTGTCTCTCATACTCAATAGATGTAGCACCAAATCCAACCCACAAACCACACAATTATTATAATGAAATTGATCGAGCAAAGGATACATATCTCACAAACAAAAATAAAAATACACATAAAGATTATCAAAGAGGAAATATTATTAATTGAAAGTTGAAGAATACATAAAGACACAAGATTTTCATAGCCGCAATGCCAACTAAAATAGAAAAGAAATACCATTCATTAAGAAATGTAATAATCCAAATATTCTCTTACAAATCAAAAGATGTTATTAAACAACTATAAAATTTAAATATATTCCAACCAAATTTATATGATACCTAATATAAAACAATTGCAACCCAAATCAAAATTCAAAATTCAAATAATGAATTTTCTTCCTTGTTTGCATCATTTATATTGTATTGGTATAAATTTTTGACCTACTTAGTACACTTAGGCTGCGTTTGGTACACTTAGCTGCGTTTGGTAGGCTATAATCAACCTTATAATGTAATCCAGATTACATTACATGATTGATTCCGTTGTTTGGTATTGATTTAATATTATAATGTAATGTAATCCAGATTACAAAAGCGAACAAACTTTTGTAATCTGGATTTACAAAAGTAAACCTATGTAATTCAGATTACATTACAACCTGAAAATTATTATGTCAAAAATACCCCTCTTATCTCATCAAACCACGCCTGAACTAATTTGTCGACACCACCTCCCCCCACCCGACCGTCGACTGATCACCGCCGGCCGACCGCCGCCGGCCGATCGATGACCGCCGGCCGACGACCGACAGCGACAAAGGATATTTTTGTCATTTTATAATTATATGAATTGCATTACTTATAAAAAATAATTGATACCAAACAAAAGAATGTAATCATCCTTGTAATCAAAGATTACATCCAATACATTTTCAAACGTAGTAATGTAATATGAATTACATTACATTACATTACATTATAAAGTTGATTACATTACAAGCTGGATTACATTATAACCTACCAAATGTAGCATAAATAATTACTATTCGTGAAATCCCAGTTATTGCATTGTCATAAATCATAATAATCACAGTACTACGAAAAGGAACACGCAATATTTGCATAAAATGATAGCATAGAAGTAACAAGTCATTATCAAAGGAATAATGCTGTGAATCACGTCATAAATGGAATGAAACATTAACAAAGGCCTGAGTAGAAAGATATCACCACTTCCCTACTGGGCGACTTTGATCACATTGTCTGTGCAATCATATTGCTGATTGAACCAGCTTCCTCCTTTGCTGTTTCCACCATTCTGTCCTGAAAGAACCAGATTAATATTCCTGTCATCAATGTAAATTTTTTCCTTTTCCAATGAACATGCATGATTGCAGGATGTGTAAAGTAAAGATGTCTGCCTGTAATAGTATGACTCTCACATGGGCAAATGCGATTATTAGTAATTCTGGGATTAAATCAGCTGTTGCACATTGCCATACTTCATCATGAGCAAGAAAGAATTTGTTAAAATTAGAGATGCTTGATGCACATAACACCTGTGTATTAGAAGGGTGTTCTCATCCCAAACAATTGTCACAATTCATTTCAAGATGGAACAAGCTCGCTCTACTTCAACACAAGCAAACTTGGTGGAAATGTTTATTTCTTGTCAGCCTGTGGCCTCATCCGCTCAACAGGAAAAAACAAGGTGAAGCAGAGGCAGAACAGATGAGGAGGTGACGACAAGGGATGGGAGGATGGAATGGAACAGGAATAAGAGCGAGGGTTAGGAACAAACGCAAGCGAATTAGAGTCCTTGATTCCATAGAAGATTTCTGAGCTTAGACTATAATCAAGCAGTTATGAGATATGTTTCAATGAAAACATCTCATTCCCTCTCCAGAAGAATTCAATCCTCCTGGAGCACTAGATTAACCATTATAGAGATCAGATCACAGTCTCGGCATTGGATCAGAGAACTGCTTTCTTTGTGTATGATTAATGGTCATGTTCCTACTACTGAATTCTAGACTAACAGAGAAAGAAGGTGAGGTGAGACAGAAAGATAGGAGAAGAGGCAATACGAACATGATACCCTTTGGATACGCTTTGTCCCTACAAGGGGATTAGATTGTCCACTCACCCACCCAACTCCTTATTGCTCACCTTCAGGCTGCCTTCCAAGCTCTGTCCCTGAATCTGCTTGTGTACCCTCATTTCACTCATTCATCTTACCTACTTGCAATTGATAGTACAGCCTACTTCCACCAATCTAGCAACATAGCTGATCTCACTTATATAGCATAACAGCAGGGTATAGGTGGGTTATCAATGCATCTGGGAAATTGGATGTGCCTAGCAGATTAAGTTTGAAGATGAAAGGGAAAGGAGGTCAAACACTATATCAGTTGCAGTTACCTGGGCAGCTATAAGTCGAGCAACAATTTTCTTGCTTGATTCTTGAAGCTCACCAGCAATCAGAATCTCATCCAAAATGTAATATGCCTGTAAATTTCTTTATTTAGGCAAGAAAGGGAAGAATTCTACCGAGTTCCATGTGAAGTACAAAATGATGATGATAATAATAATAATAATAATAATAATAATAATAACAGTGATACCTTGTGGAAATTAAAGATCAAATCAAGTTCACAGACCTAACAGGATAAAAGAGGCAAAAGAAGTGTAAGATAAGTGAGAGTAGAACATTAAGAAAGACACTTCTGTATAACTCACACTGCCGAAGTAACGATCTAATATCTCGACAAAATGATGAATTATCTCAAGGATTTCAAGTTCGTTGTCATCTTGATCGACACACATACAGAAGTATAGGCTAGCATACCTGTTCAATGATTGATCAACAATATTGCTACCTTGATTAATAAAATGAGGAAGAAATTAGTAAGGAAATCACCACAGGACAACAAAGCTAAGATACCTTCGATACACAGCTTTGTATCCCTTCCACTCAACAAAATTGCAAAGTTTTGGTCCTCGTGTAAGAATAAGGCTGCTAAGCTCCCGGATAGCCTTAATAAATTAATGTGTGAAAATAAATACATAGATTAGCACATAATCGTGAAAAAAACATTAGTTTGTTTTACTAAGTAATTTATGCATTGGTTCTAGGACATGATAACAGATACCTAATCACAGTAAAAACTCCAAAAGTTAAAAAGAATTTCACAAATCAACATGTGATCCTCTACTTTTAATGTGCAAACCATTTAATACTTTTAGGAAGAAAGAAAAACATATAGACCTCAAAGCAAGCCAGCTACATATGCAAATGATATAATGCTTAAGAGTTTTTTATGAAAAAAATATATCAAATAATGTTAAGGCTTATGTAGAAAGCATTACCGTGGCTCGTTCTTTCTGTTGGTATGGAGAATACCATTTTGTCAATCTCACCTTGCCTTGTCGACTAATTAGAATTACAAAATGGATCTGAAACACAAAAAATTTAATAGTAAGTCATAAATGGTTAACTGATGCAGGTCACTTAAGAAGTATCATATCTAGAAACCCTGTCCATCCTTATGAACAACTAAAATTCCATTACTCATCCATAAACTGTAACTAATGTAGAAGATTTTCTACTATGATAATACTACATGCAGAAGAGAAATGTTGTATTATATTCTACCAAACAGTGCATTAACCACCAATGAACAAAAAACAAGCAAAAGGGAACACCTAAACATCTAACATGGTCAACATGTATCCAAATTAGGTCAATAGGCCACCTGATAGGGTTAGTATGTCCCTAGGTTAAATTAGCCCGATACATTTGGTAGGACACAAAGTTGAGTCGTCTAAGGTAGAAAAACATTGGATGTTGCCCTTGAACTCCCAACAATGTCAAGACTCTTGCACCCCAACTAGCTGATAAAAAAAACTCAACTTCCATGCCTCTTTATAGTGCATTAATCAAGATCAACATAGGAAAAAACAAGTAATAACAACAATTTAAGTTTCTTTCTAAGCTCCACTTGTCTAACTAACCACAAGCCGCAGTTGTAAGTGTCTAAATTGTTAAGTGAAGCTTGATTGATACACTATATAGGGATTCAGGAGTTGAGCCCCTCACCCATGTCTTGACTATTTGCACTTATAGCTAGTAGCCACCCATGATTACCTCCTCCGTGTTGGCCCTGCGACGGATTGGCGGGGGCGCTAGGGGTGAGCGTATTCGCCTTTTTTGCCACAGGAGTTGAGCCCCTCACACCAAGGTGCAAAGGAATAATACCCCTGCAAGCCCTTTGAGGCAGCCCCAATCCCATAACATTTCTACTAAAGCTTCGAAGGAACCTGTGATTTCCCAAAGTCAAACATTTTGCTCAGTGAAACTGACATGCTCTTTGGACAACCTCTTAGTTGAAGCGGGGAAATAGAAGCTACCGATTCATTAGCAATTGGTATATAAATCGTACGATGATCCTAGTATAAAACAATCAGAGTACTGAATTGACCCTCAGAACCGAATCTAGGTAGCACAACTAACAATCTCAAAAGAGATGACTTCATATCTCTTATAATAACAAATTCAGTAAATAACACCAGTGTTAACGAAATCGTGTCAATTCTTTCAACGGTAATGCAAAAAAAATGCAAAATGGGAAAAAACACATTCCATCGTTTCGTACCTGTAACATAACAAAACTTGTTTCCTTAAGCAGGCGATAACTTTTTTCCAACATTGATTCAAGATTTAACGGCAGTGTATCATCATAAGCAAACATAGTTAAAATTTGAAGAATGAACTTTCAGATTCTTTCAGATCTGCTGCTTCCGAATATGTTCAGTAAAGCTACCGAAACCAAGAGAGATCAAAGAAAAGGGGGAAAAAAAAACCCAAGGAAATGCCAAGGAAGCAACCGAAAAAAGAAATATGACTCGCCAAAGACAACCCGAGCATTCAATGCGGATAACAGAAAATCTACAACAAGAAACAGGGAAAATTACAAATTCATGAACTCTGAGAGATCAGAGTGAAACATACCATTATGGATCTGGATCGCTGCTCCGGTTGCTTCGTTTTCTCTCGCCTCGCCACGATATTGGAACTCGGATGGTGAGATCCCGACACTGGCGACAAACTGTACAGGCAGTGGGTTGAGTTTGTATATCAGGCCGGCCGCCCTCGGACTGACCCGGCCCGATTGGGACCAAACAGTACAGGCAATGGGCGGAGTTGTATACCAGGCCGACCGCCCTCGGACCGACCCGGCCCGATTGGGCCGCACCAATACGCGTGCTAATTTTTGCGAGGTTTGCTCTCATGGACATCTATTATTGTTTTTAAAAAGTCCATCTCTAAAATATTTATTTTATTTGAAATTTAAATTATATTCTTTTTATTGCTCTTTTAAATATTTTATTACATCACACCTATAATGGGACTTGAATTGATTTATTTTTTAATTATAAAATTTGATGATATTTGTGACTTAATTTAACGCGGGTGGATTTCATATTTTAGATATTCATATGTATTTATTATATTTATCTCTCTATTACTATCTACCATTCTTTTTTTATTTAAAAATTTACCCCTAAGACGTAGCACAGACGGTGGGTGCATGACATCTCTGGTGTAATGACCAGGGGTCGATTCCCAGGAATTGATGACTTGGAGTTTACCCCACTATGCATCTTCCGCCTGTGTACTTGCATGAACCTCCCTCCATATCCGTGGGGCCGGCACTAGGGGGCCATTAAGGTAACGAATTTACCTTTTTTTTATTAAAAAAATTTTTTTTCATATACTTGTCTGTCCTTCCTCGTTTACACCCCTTTTATCGGTTCATACAAAAGAAGATGAGATAAGTATTAGTAACTGAATAAATAGACAAATGATTTAAATCAAACTAAAGTTTTTTCAATCCAAATAAAACATCGGATAAAATTTTACCTCATTTACCTTCATACCTGAATAAAAAAGTAGACATACTTAAATACTAATCGAGTTTAAAAATTTTTTCCATAATCTTCTTCATTCATTCATTTAGGTTGGATGTTATATTCCCTATCGGTTTTGGATAAAATTATAATTCCCAATTACAATACTATTGTTTTTTTTATATATAAACCGACCCTAACGAAGAATGTATTCCCCACGATTTGTCTCATTTATTACATTTCTATACGCTAATTAAAGTTTTAATTTAGTGAATTAGTGGCTGTGACATAATAAATTGAGCATTTATGCTGCACATGGGAATAACAGCGTTTTTTTTTTTGCAAGTGGTCTATTCATCACATGGACATGCAACGCTCAATGCTGTCACTTATAATAAGCTGGTTATCGCACAATAGTCGGCTGAAATGCCTTTTTCGATTTCCTAATTTACTCTTTAATGATTTGGAACAGCCGTGGGGACCGTTACGAAGACAGATTTCCCCGTTGCAAGAATTTATAATTTCACCATTGCAGCACTTTAAAATAACTTTCGCTAAAGTCTAAAGTGAAATAAGTTTGACCAAAACTGTTTTAAAATGAAATAGTTTTAAAAGTGATTTTTATAGAGATTATTTAAAGTTTCGTGAGAAGATAAAGTATGGAATATTTGAAAATAAAAGTTAAAAGATAATAAAGGTAAAATTTGAGTGGATGATAAATAATTACTTTTAAGTTTATTATTATTTTTTATTATTATTTTTTTTTACCCCCAAGGCGTAGCACGGACGGTGGGTGCATGACATCTCTGGTGTAATGACCAGGGGTCGATTCCCAGGAACTGATGACCTGAGGTTTACCCCACTATGAACCTTCCGCCTGTGTACTTGCATGAACCTCCCTCCATATCCGTGGGGCCGGCACTAGGGGGGTCGTTAAGGTAACGAATTTACCTTTTTTTCTAAGTTTAATTTTTAAGTTAAATGATAATAATATCCTTAATAAATGTTTTGGATATTATTTTAAAATTAATTTTTTAAAAAAAAATATATAAAAATATAAAATTTCTATAAATAAAAAAAATTAAAAAAATAAATTATATAAAAGTATAATGATAATTATGTAAAATGATAACTTTATTAAGGAAATGAATGTCAACTTTTAATTTTACATGCACTGAAAAAAGTAGAAGCAGAAAAAAATATCAAATTCTTGTTTCTAACTTTTTATTAAAAGTTATAAAAATTAAAGTAGAATTTTATATTCACAAATACTTAAAAATATTTTTATATAGTTAGAAACTAAAAAGTATGTATCAGAATCTCTTCAAAATACTGCATACTCAGACTACTATTTTAAGATATTTTGGATATCAAATTATGAGTGGACTACTATTTTAATAAATTAAAAAAAAAGTAAATGAAAATAAGGAAAAGAATAATGTAAATAAGAAATAAATATTATAGAAAAGGAAATAATCTTGAAGAAAATAAATTAAAGATAAAATTCAGATGGACTCTTGCCTAATAAAAGGAAAGAAATTTAAAATCTTCAAAATTAAAAATTATTAAAGATTTATGCATCTGCCATAACAGAATTGAAAATCTTCAAAAATAAAAATATTTAAGATTGGCGTATCTGCAATAAATAAAAATAAAAAAATATTTAAGATTGATGAATTCGTAATTAATTTAATTTTTATTATTTAATAATTAATAATTTTCATTTTTGATAGTAAATAGAGAATAATTATAATCTCATTAAATTAGCTTTTTTTTATTTAGAGTATTTATTTTCTTATTTAGTATTAATCCAATATATAAAAGGAGACTAGACCTTATTTTAATCATCTTTAAATTAATATAATTTTTAATTTTACTTTTCTTTGTGATTTTTTGTGTGTGTGCGCGCGCGCTTGTGAGGTTATTTTCTTTGCTTCATTCACTTCGTTCCTAATTCCTCAGTTGTTTAACGATTTGATTTTAGTGTTGCATCAAGAGCATCCTTTTAGAAGGAGATCCTTGGTGAGCTATAGTTATGAGTTCGAACCACAAAAATTATCTATTACAATACAAGATAAGATGGTACATTATAACTCTTTGCCTAAAACCCCACATTAGCAGAAGTTCTGCGCGTTAGATTGTCCTTTATCAAGAGTATCCTTTTAATGATTGATATAGAGAGTCAATCGAGAATTTTCACATGTGCCGATAAGACCAATAGTTATGTTGAGATGAAGGTCAAAATTCGGATGGGTCAATCCGATCACCCCAGTTGGGCTATCCAAGACAAGAAGGGTGACCATTCAGTTTAGATAAACTCCAGGTGCTCAGCTTCCTCGACACTTTTCAACTCCCCGATTCCTCTAGTTGATTCATCTGACTCCAAGGGCTTAGCTCCTCCTGTTAGATGTTTTCGTAAAACCTAAGCCGCATGAATTCTAGACAACCGAAATAAGAATTCGAATAGGAAATACAAGAACAAGAAGATCT
>JBAMIE010000022.1:6710485-6737767 GCA_037177295.1 Kaempferia parviflora | reverse complement strand
CAGTCGACTAGGCTTAAGACCAGTCTACTGGTAGCGAGGGTTTCTATCCGAGCTCTATTTAAGAGAGCTCGGGAACCACGAGCAAAGTTGACGAAATAGAGGTGATTAACCCGTATTAGTAGTCTAAAGAGCTCAAGAGCGTTTGTGTACATCCGAGAGGTCTCGGAGAGTTTGTAGCGAGGTTTCTCCACCCACAAGGAGCTACGCGAGCTAGCTGGAGTTTACCGGGGACTCATCCACCGACGGATAGGGATTGTCCACCTCACGGACAGCTGAGAAGTAGGAGCCCTAATCTCCGAACCTCGTTAAACGAACGAGTCGTGTGGTTTACTTTCTTTTG
This sequence comes from Kaempferia parviflora, assembly GCA_037177295.1. Lineage (NCBI taxonomy): Eukaryota > Viridiplantae > Streptophyta > Magnoliopsida > Zingiberales > Zingiberaceae > Kaempferia > Kaempferia parviflora. Next base: position 6,737,427 of record JBAMIE010000022.1, on the reverse strand, counting down.
TTTGTCTTAGTTTCTTGTTAGTTTATTTGTATTCCGCTTACGCAAACTAACAAGTGTAGGTTAGTCGAAGAATTGGGGTGGATCGACTGTTCACCCCACCTCTAGCCAACGTCAAGGTCCCAACAACATTCACTCGAGAAATTGATTTATGACGGTCTACTCACAAAAATAGTCATCTTATCCCTATTAATTTATTGGTCACCAATACCAATTTTCTAACAATCCCCCACATGAATGGAAATTATGGATAAGTTTCAAGTCTCAAACAAGAGTTTCATCGGAGGACTATCACATCATGAGATGTAACTTGTGACTTTGAACCTTTCGTAGTGGAATGTGATCGGATTTACTTGGTTGCCCAATGAACTATGTCTTGAATTGTTCAACCGTTGGTGTAAACCAAGACAATCATATCCACACAATAACCCCTTAGACTTTTACCCGTTCTCTATCGTGTATGTTTGGGCCATGGACAAAGCTTGGGATTCATAAGTGTTTTATTGAAGCAGCCCGTCTTCACACTTATATAGGTGATCTCCTATTAAAAGTATCCTGTAATACCTTATTATACCCTTTGCGGTATAATATAGGAATCATTAAGAACTTTTGTTCATCCATTACTCATTTTGTAGGTTACACTTTTTGTCTCCAGGAATGAGTTGGAGTAATTACTCCTAGGTGCCTCAAATCTTGTAGCTTAGTTATCCCTTTTGAACCATGATCTTGGGATCTCTAGTCAATATGGTTGGTTTACCACTACACGATTTAAATGTTGACTTTTAAACTCATTCCCCTAGACATGCAGTATAATTGATCTCTCGGTGGACCTTTTTTAACTAGTGGATCCGCACAATTTCACTACTAGAGATCAACTGCTTTAATTATATTAAGTTCTTTCAAGACTTAACCATTTTACACTAGTGCCCTTTCTTAGATACCATAATGTATCATATATATTTGTTAACCCCCATATTTATAGGTTTTATTGGATGGTTCATGACCTTTCAATACCTTATAGAGATTTTTCCTTTCTATCTCATTGGCATGTGGTTTGCCGAGAGGATAACTTGCCCCCACAATTTTTGAATAAACCCAAAACTAATCAACATAGCTTTTATCATCTTCTCAATGTTTTAAGCACTATTGTCGAATTGAGGTGAATGTGTTATAGTCAATTATATTGAATGTTGCTTTTCCTCAAGAAATATTCTTTGAGCAATATCCTCCATTCTCTCCCCCAATCACCATAGATGATCTTGCTTAGTTGATTTTTCAAATCACATTTCTAATATTTTTAAAACACTTCAAGGGTCTTAATCTTGCATAAAAGCAAGTCTCCATCACTTCAATCTTCTGATTTCACCGAGTTAAAACTGCAATTGTCTAATCAGGATGATGACCAAGATTACACTTGTTCTCAAAAAATGCTCAATCTAGAAAATGTGCATCACTTGGTCTTCCAATTTTCACCGAGCTAAAGCTACGATTGTCTGATTAGAGTGTTGACTAGGATTGCATTTACTCTTCAAGATATACTCGACTCAAGAAGTATACATCCCTTGGTCTTCCAATCTCATCAAGCCAAAACTATGGTCGTTTGATTAGAGTACTGACCAAGAAGGTATTTACTCTTCTAGAGACACTCGACTCAAGTAGTTTACATCCCTTGGTCTTCAAATCTCATCAAGCCAAAACTATGGTCGTTTGAATAGAGTACTGACCAAGAAGGTATTTACTCTTCTAGAGACACTCGACTCAAGTAGTATACATCCCTTGGTCTTCCAATCTCATCGAGCCAAAGCTGAGGTCATCTGATCGGAGTGTTGACCAGGATTGTATTACTCTTCGAGAGACACTTAACTCAAGAAGCATATCCCCTTTGGTATTCCAATCTCATCGAGCCAAAGTTGTAGTCGTTTAATTAGAGTGCTGACCAGGATTATATTACTCTTTGAGAGATACTCGACTCAAGAAGTATACATCCCTTGGTCTTCCAATCTCATCGAGCCAAAACTATGGTCATTTGATCAGAGTACTGACCAAGATGATATTTACTCTTCTAGAGACACTCGACTTAAGAAGTATACATCCCTTGCTCTTTCAATCTCATTGATCCAAAGTTGCGGTCATTTGATTGGAGTGCTGACCAGGATTGTATTGCTCTTCGAGAGACACTCGACTCAAGAAACATATCCCCCTTGATCTTCCAATCTCATCGAGCCAAAGCTGCGGTCATCTGATTGGAGTGTTAAATAGGATTGTATTACTCTTCGAGAGACACTCGACTTAAGAAGTATATATATCCCTTGGTCTTCCAATCTCATCGACCCATAGCTATAGTCGTCTAATTGGAGTGTTGACCATGCTTGCATTTATTTTTCATGAGACACTTGACTCAATTTCTTAGTCAATTGCAACACATGTGATGCAATCCTTCTAACTCATTTATTTTGACCTCCACTTAGTTCTTATTGAGTTAGACTCAAATCTAGTTGTTACCAAGGGGGTCTAACCTTCTATTTGAAGTCTTTCATTAGCCCTTTTTGAATAGTTTAAACTCACTATCCTCAACTTTATGATTTCAGTCAACTGACCTTCACAAAGTCTTGACCATCATTCTTACATTATACCTATGGTATAATTTTGTCGTCCATCCTTTTAAGGCATGGTTCTCACATAGGAAAATTCTATTCTTCCTTGCGAATAATTCTCCCATCTCTTGAGGTTCACTTTTCAATTCGCTAGAACATCTTTTGATAATAACCTTACAAGGTATATTTTTTTCAAGTAATACAGTATCTTTTACTGCCACCACTTGAGGACGATTACAGAGAATTTCTCCTATTTCTCTCCGGTAGGAGTGGGACCCATGGTCGCCATAACCATGAATATCATCTTAAGATTGTTGGATCCCTATTAAAGTCGATGACTTTAACCAGTGGAGTTCGGTATGGCGACGTGGACTTGTCTCGTTTATACTCTCGACACACCGTTTCGGTTATCGAGACACCCTTTCCGGTAACATACTCTTCTTGGTATTGTCGTTATCGACTTAATCTCATCGGTTATCGAGTTATCTCTTCGGATATCGACACACCCCCTTCGGGTAAGCTTATCCCAATGGATAAGAGTATTAAGGTTGAGGTGAAGGCTGGACCTTCTTTCCTTAAAATGATATTGTCCCGCCCAGGTGCTTACGGTTTATCGACAATCGTCTCCAAGATACAACGACCATGTGTCTCGAAATAGGAGCACTCCAAATTTCGACCCCTGTCGAACTTTCGAAGCTTTGAAACTCTTAAGAGAGAAAAGAAAACTCAAGAGGAAAATTCACAACTTAAGAATTGAGTGAGTTGAGTAGAAGAAATGAGGTTTGTTTTATAGGGATGAAAGGTTACTCTTAAGTGGTGAAAGGTTTCTACCAAGAGGTGAAGAAGTAAAAGGACATGGGGTGTGTCTTTTCCTTTAAACCTTTTCACTTAATTTATAAACCTTATTATTAATTAATTCAATTGATTAATCTAATTAATATATTATAAATATTAATTAATTAATTAATATTCCAATGATTAATCTTTTAATCAATCAATTAATGAATCTTATCCATGAATCCAACTCGTGTGCGAGTCAAATTTCCATCCGATTATATTGGATCAACTCTTCATTAGACATTAATTTCTCATTCACTCGAGAAATTAGTTTATGATGATCTATTTACGAAATAGTCATCTTATCCCTATTAATTTATTGATCACCAAAACTAATTTTTCAACCTAAAATACTTTTGGAGAAACACTTTTGGTATGATATCTTTACCTTGCATATTCAGTTATTAATGCAACCTCTCAAGCATTTGATGAGCATATGATGGAACAAGATGCAAGATCTCCTCTCCACTTTGTGGTATCCATGGTTGCAGTTTGAAAATTTTCAAGTTGTTTTAACTGGTCTGCCTATTGTAGCCCTTTCTTCTCCCCTCACGCTTCTTCTTCTTCTTCAATCCTTTAGATCAGCTCTGCTTCTTCTTCACTTGTCACTTGATTGTCCAAGGCTTTCTCACGTCGGTTCATAAGCCATAAGACCTATGCCTAGTGGCCTTATTATATTTTATATATATAGAGAGAGAGATTTGATAGCTTGCTCGACGCTTCGTGCACGACTTGTAAGCGGCATCCGACGTGGGTGATCTGACGCAGCAACAATCTAATTTTTTAATCTCTCTCACTTACCTACAACAACTTTCCTCTCTTTCCTATCTCATCTGCATGCAACAACTGCATGTAAAAAAAAAAATCTTTATTCCCTCTTCTATTATTTCATTTAGTAACTGTCACAAGTTGTGACAGTTGTGGTAGCTACTAACTGTCACAGTTGTGGTAGCTAGTAACTGCCACAACTGCAACAGCTTGTTGCATCTACTAGCTGCAACAACTGTAACAGCTTGTTGCAGCTAGTTACTGCAACAAGTTGTTGCAACTAGTAACTGCAGCAAGTTGTTGCAGCTAGTTACTGCAACAAGTTGTTGCAACTAGTAACTGCAGCAAGCTGTTGCAGCTACTAGCTGCAACAACTGCAATAGCTTGTTGCAGCTAGTAACTGCAACATTTTATTCCAACTAGTAACTGCAATAAGCTGTTGCAGTTGTACGACAAATGCAACAGTTTGTTGCAGGTACTAGCTGCAACAATTTGTTGCAGCTACTTCAGAAAAGAGAAGAAATAATTTTGTTGCAACTGTATGTAATCATAGGAGAAAGAAGAAAGTATTTTATTTTAAAAAAGAAAGTTGTTGCATGCAAAATAAGAGAAGGAGAGAGAGATTAAAAAAACTATATTTTTGTTGCGTCAAATCACCCACGTTGGATGTCTCTCACAAGTCGTGCACAAAGCGTTGGGCAAGATATCAAATCTCTCTATATATATATATATATATTTAAAATTGTGGATAAAATAAATTTTACTTAAGATTTATTTTTATAAGTAATTTAAATTTTTTATATTTGAACAATATTTTTAAATTTTTTATAAATTAAAGATAAATTTGGTTGTTTTTATTTTTTTACTAGGCGTACCCTTATTGTTGTGTCATTGTTATGTACATTTTTTAAAATAATTCATCGTCGATTTTTAATAGCTAAATTCTTTGTAGATAAATAAATTTGATTGATAATTTATTAAGTTAAAATTGATAAAAAAAAATTAGTATTTATATTTGCTACTTAAATTTATTAACATTAGATCACACAACAAAAATTTCACTGTTGCGTCAATACTTTCCTTGATCATCGAAGTTAAAATTGATCAATAATTTTTTTAAAATTAGAATTAAAATATATTATATTAATAGTATTATAATAATTTATTACTCATTGCCAAATTAATTATTATTTTTAATATTTTATTATAAAAATTTTAACTTTATTTATTTAATTAAAAATATTTCTTAAATAAATATATTATTTTTTTTAATAAATTATGCTTGAAAGTCTAACATAAAATAATCTTTATTTTTAAAATTTACTAATAAATAAGTGAGATTTGATAAAGATAAAATTATTACTACATGACTCGTCACTACTTTCAATTACATAAATAACCTTTTGCAATATGTGAAACTTCCCTTTTTAAATTTTATTAATAAAATTAAATATTTTTAATATTTATTTAAAAAAAAAACATTAAGGCCTTAACAAAAAATTCTCCCTAGGACCTCAATAATTGTTGAGAGGCCTTGCGTCGATCCTCCTTCATGGCTAAAGTGAACATCAATTTACCATATTCTTCAATATAAATTGCATTTTTACGTGTCAGTAATTCTAAGAGCACTATGAACATCAATTTACCATATTTTACGTGTCTTACCCCTATAAAAAATTGGAGGTGAAGCTGAAGAGCGCGAATATGCAAAAGCATCAGTAGAATTAGCAGCATCGTTTAAGTGCTTATTCAAATGCTTTATCTATGTTCTTGCTGAGGATTAGACCAAACAAGTTACTATTAAGGACAAAGTTATAGACCAACATGGGAACTCCAAGAGCTTCACTATGTGCCTATGGTTGAATTGGGAAAGAATAAGCATTTCTTTTCCAAATCCTTTCTTGTCTCTCATTTATAAACCCTGGCTTCAATATGGCAACAAGCTGTCTAATCTCACATATCTCCTTTGTTGCACTCTCTAATTCTTCTTTTGTAAAGATCCCAAATGCAAGACTTTGTTCTCTCATCTCTTCAGACAATTGCAAGCCTACATGTTCACTGAAACACCTCTTGGACCGGATCAGTTTTTTTATCTGATAAACCACGATGGTTCATCCAAAAATAAGGCCTAGTGGCAGCATCTAACTCTTTCAATGGTGGGAAGCATGCTGCTCATTTCTTCTAACATGAAAAACAAACATTATTTTATAATATGATTTTACTGGTTTATACGATTGATCTATTACATAATCTATTACCTGTATCTCTTTGAAAAGCAAGTATAACATTTGTTCTTGATTATTTTGCTGTAATAATTTTGTTTTAAAAAACAATACAAATACTTAATACAAAAATACTATCCATACACCCACGGCTTCCTGTAGATATAATGAACCAGAAGCAGGCAGCAGTTATAGGGCTCTAAGATGCAGATTGGATTTATTTTCTCATACAGATTTACAAAAGAATTATTGAAAAATGAAGCCCTTGTCATTTAATGAGATTAATCTCCATGATCATGTCATTGTCAAACGATGATGTTTGTGGTCGCAACGCTGTGGCCTGAAGTTCACAGGACTCTCATCGATCGATCCGTAATCTGTAGAATAGAAAGTTGATAGAATAAACCAAGTCAATGTATATGACTAGTAAGTAGATATCTGAACAAGTTGCAAACTACATTGATCTTATCTGACTACATTAATATTATCTCACGTTGAGCTGTGGTCTGGAATATCTCATCCATGCACAAGAAAATGGTTAAACTAAGATGCTTTGAGTTTAAGCAAAATTTCACATCTCAAAATCAATAATCAAAGGCTAGAAACAAGGAAACTTAAACTACGAGTTTGTCACACTAAAAATAGCTCAGTAATATCTTGACCATGCTAAATGATAAATTGAAGTGCACCAGAAGATGGTTGGGAGTTTAAAACAACTTTTTTTTTCTCAGTCGATTAATCAAAGGATTTAAAAAAGGAAATCAAACGCAAAGTGTCAATTCTAAAGACCAATTTTCAAGATTTGCATATCCCAGCAGCTTACCTAACTAAGATTTCAGGTAATACAATCCAACAAAGGCTAGGTTGTTGGTCGTGTCATTGTTGACAAACCGCGCCCAGTAGGCATCATTCCATGATGGCCAGCGTCTGACTCTTCTTCTCCAATGTCTGTTCATTGATAAATAGAATTAAAACAATCTGATACAAAAAAAAAGTACTTGGAAATATGAAATATTGGTCCATAAGAATCGCAATAAATGGAATTACCAAGAAATAGAATTATCCCTCTTACAACAAATTATTAGCCATGAGTAAACAGTAGATCCGAGTGGCATTCCATAAAACATAGGTATCATCATGTTTGGATTTTTTGTAATCAGCTACATGGATACAAACTGCTATTCTTTCAACTTCTCAAACTTTGTTGATTAAATAAACTAACAGCATAGGACACATTGAATTTTGTTTATCTATAGAAACCTTGCACCAAAACTGACTAGTTTTCCAAGCGATATGCTTAACTAATCGACAATTTGATTCTATGCACATTGATAAACACTTTTGAAATTTATGAGAAGTCATACCAAGCATATCATCACCACCTGCATTAGCTCCCGCAACTCCAACACAACAAAATAAGGAAGTGTCATCTACTTTCAAATGCTCATACGCAACATATATGTCCTCGATAGTTGCATGCTCATACAAGGAAGTTAAGTCTTTGATACATGATATATCCTGCTCCAATCAAATGGTTAGAGAATTAAGACAAAAATGAAAGAGTAGATGAAAAACAAAGTGAACTAAATAACTCCAGATAATTACAAAAGACCAGAACTCACAAAGACTACCCATATTTGGTGGAGAAAAGCCTCAAGCAAATTCATAGATCGGAAAAACATGAAGTGTTCAGTAATATATGATGATGTTGAAAATCTCAACTAAATAACAATTTTCAATACTCTCCAACTAATCACATAAAAGTAGCTACTAAAGATAAATGAACATGTTTACAATGTTGAACCATGAAGAGGTTTCGGTGCCGGATCGGAATGATATGATTTCAGTATTTTTTTAAATATAAAACATATTAATTAAAAATAAAAAATTTATCTAAATATTTAAAAATAAAATAATTTATACACACACGATTTTGATATGCTACCTAATTCCGGTGCCCAACAGAGTGTGGAGCACCCTGAAGTGATCTGGGAGCCCGGATGTATGTCAGAGTCGCGGACGGAGTCATGTACGGGAGTGGGGCAACATAACATTACTCTCTCTCTCTCTCATTAGAAGTTGACTAAAATTATTAGCCAAAGTTATTTAATTAAATCTAACTAAAAAAACCTTCAACCCCTATTTTGCGGCGCCTCCAGGCCCACACAATGCGTCACCGGGCTTATGCAACACATCCAGACGCGACGCTAGACGCTTGACGTCATCGGGCTCGCACGATGCATCCACGAGGCCTCAAGGTGCGCTGACACCAGAGGCATATCTATGCTGATACCGGTCCGCGGACGGAACAAAATGTTTCGCTCTATTGGGCGAAACGGCTCGAGATTTTAAACTATGGTCTAATCTCCACCACCAATGAACTTGAAGAATAGGGGATCAACTTTCATTATGTTTGTTTGGCCTTGTGAGCCCGAACTAGATAAAACATGCAAATATAGGCACCATATAACAAGAGAATTTTGGACCAAAAGCTCCATGTTTAAACCAGAAACACGAGTAATATTTGTGGGAAAAAGGTGAGAAATTGCATCCTAATTTAGTCCCAAATGGAGTCAAAAGATGATGAATATGTTTTCTCTTGTTTTGCAAGTTATTAAAAAGACTTAATCAAGGTTGCCATAATCAAGATTCAACCTAGGATAATGACCTAGGATAATAAAGGTCGATAGGATGGGATCATAGGATTGAAGCCTAAGTTTGCAAGGTCCTATATTTTTATTAAAATATAGGAGAACTATATTCGACTTTTAGAATTTGTCAATATAATATCATGAAGCATAAAAAAAAATCATGTAGTGTCTATATATAAAACTAAAAAAAAGTTCATATTTATATAATAAGTAGCACCATCTCATTCTATCAGATGATTATAGTTTAAAAATGGAGGATAAGACAATAATTAAAAGGGTTGTTCTTGAAAAATAATTTTATATAATTGAAAGTTGTCTCAGATGATATGAAATTAAAAAAAAAAAAAATGTAGTGAATATTAATTTTCAAAATGTCTAATTGCATGTGCAGTATACTCTATGTAGATATGGCTATTGGAATCTACAACACAAGTAGGAACAGTAAGCAAGGATAGTATTAAATAGCAGTTTCACAAGATCCTAGCACAATTGAGATCATAGTAAGGATTTGTGCCGTTTAGGCCAGTTTGGATGGTATGATTATAAGATCCTAAGGTTTGGAATGCAATCTTGACTACAATAAACCAAATCCTAGGTAAAAGTGATAGGTGTACCTCTGTGACTACAAAGGCACCTTTAGCTTTAATGTTGAAGACTAGAAGTGATTTGAGGCTATGAAGTGAAGTATGAGCCTTACAAACACACCACTTCTTAAATGGTAGGAGACCAAAAAGAAGAAAGACAAATGAAAAAAAAAAAAAAAACAAAAACAAAAACAAAAACAACAAATGATCTTTCATATCATTCAACTTAAATCAATTCCTTAAAATGGCACACCTTCAACAATAAACTTGAGGGAAGTATAGCAGCATTTAACTTTACCTTCCTTGGAATAGATGGAGATTGAAGGTGGGCCATTAATCCCAACCAGTAAGCATTTGATTTAGTTTCAGCCTCATGTCTCATCAAAAGAGTCCTCTTCGCCTGCCATCAAAGTTAAGTTGATGTTAATTATCACTACAACACCTATTCAGTCTCAAAGTCATACTACAAAAGGTACAACTGAAGTAAATTTAGCAGTCCACATACCAACTCGTCCAATGATCAAAGTCACAAGCATATATGTACAAGTTAAAAAAATAATTGAAATACAAAACCAAGCTGTGATAACAAAAAGAAAATCTGAGTTGGATGGTTATAATTGGATGGTAACAAGTGCAATAACCTATCGGCTTTATTTCTCTATTAATTTCATATGAACAGCTAGACTTATATCCCATAGATAATATTTATATATATGATATTAGCTAAACTATTAATTTACAAATTCACTTTGCAGGTGACAAATGAAAGTAACACCTAAAATAATAGGCTAGAAAAATGTTAACTGACCCGATCCAACTCTCTCTGGGATATCTTGTTACTGTGTAAACCTCTGAGAACAGTCTTGCAGGCATCCACGGCTTTATATACCTTAAAAAAGAAATCGAATAGCTTAATGCATCTAGCAATTTGAGTGAGCATAAAAGTTAACCAACGCTGGGACAATTTGTGATAAAAATGCACACCTTGCTTGGAGTAGAGGTAACTGATATAACATACCATCCAAGATTCAGCCAATCGAAAAGGCTTAACTCGAATGATACATCATATGTCAGCCCAAGAGAATCCCTTACTGTTGTGAAAAGCCTGCAATCAGATAAATGCGCTAGCATATCATATTTTTAATTTACATCCAAAAATCAAAAGGATAGGCAACCAGGTAAAAGGTTCCTAAGCTTATATAAGTTATAGAGGAATGGCTATGAAAAGAAAAGGAATTGTGGGTTATAATCAAGGTCTTAAACACTCATCTGATGCTGCCGACTGGGAATCACTAAATACTTGCTTCATTTCCACAACAATAGGTACAACTTCTTAAGGATCATAGTGGCAATCCACCAAAACATACTTGATTGAACTTCTTGGGCAACTCAATTATCTAAAGGCAAGAAGGAAAGGGTTGAAGCCGTTAACTAAATGGACTGATCCATCATCTCCTTCATAAATAAGTCTTCAATAAAACAACCTGTTGACCAATACCCCCACCCTAGATCCAGAACCTTCAATGCACAAAGAAACAAACCAAGGTAACAGGTTCTGGGGTGATAGGAATACCACCATAGGCTCCTAGTGGAGAGGTGGAAGACTGTTTCAAATAGAGGACAAGTGATAATCAACGTGACTTCCAGAGCAATTTGAGATACTGTTCTGTGATTCCATTTTCCAATGAAGTCAATTGCAGACTCATTGTAACAGCAGGTTAATTTCTATGAACTGGCATGCAAAGAACATATTGGGAAGTCTGATCCAAGATTGTAGCACACCGTGTATTCGACAACATCAAGTTGAAGCATCCACCCATCACTTTTTTAATTTCTTATTCATCACCAGGGTATTTAGAACATATTGGGAAGCGTTTATCTATATACTTGCAAGAGCATCAATGAAACAACTGAGCAAAATAAATCAATAAAATTAAAGACAAAAATAAACTAAAGAAATAACCAGAACATGGTTTTTCTTAAAATGAAGTCAAATCTAAGCCTAGAAGATATAACAAGAAATGAAGTCAAATCTAAGCCTAGAAGATTATGATCCAAGATTGTAGCACACCGTGTATTCGGCAACATCAAGTTGAAGCATCCACCCATCACTTTTTTTATTTCTTATTCATCACCAGGGTATTTAGAACATATTGGGAAGCATTTATCTATATACTTGCAAGAGCATCAATGAAACAAATGAGCAAAATAAATCAATAAAATCAAAGCCAAAAATAAACTAAAGAAATAACCAGAACATGGTTTTTCTTAAAATTTGAAGGTTGAGATGGCTATTCCAGAAGGAACAAAGAAACATAGTTAAAGTGTTAAAAGCGATCTTCCAGAAAGAATGAAACATTGAACAAGAGTGTACCTGGAATTTATAACCTCAGCTAGCAGACCCAAGGCAATGCTGAAGAATAGGGGATGACTTCGAAGACCTTGTTCAACATTTTTTTCAATGGCTTCCTCTTCCAGAAGGATTGATTCATTTGTCCTGGGCGTTTCTCCTGTATTTGGATGAGTCATCAGCTTGTGAGGTAGAAGAAATTCACATGCTATATGATTAGCAAATATCATCACACGAGAAGCACCTCAATAATTTCTAAGATATCATTATTTCTCTTTTTCCAAGCATAAGTTCCTTATAGTAAACACAGGTAAAGAATTATTGTTTTTGAGGAGAAAATGGGAGTTACTGAGTAGTCAATAGTTCAGGCCTTAGGGGAACTAGGAATTATCCAAACTAATTTTGACAAACATGCTTTTTTTTTAATTCTTTTCTCATTAGTTTGTTTTATTAAATAAACATCTATAAACCAAATTAAATTTTTTGAAACATTTGTCTAACTCTTAATTTCTTTTCAGTAACCTTTCCCAAAGTTGCATGTTATGGCTCATTGACTAGATTGGATCAATGTGTACTGCCTTCACTCATAAATTTGCAACAATAATTTTCCTTTATTTTTAGGCAACTTAGTTGTTAAAGTTTTATTGAATAACTTAGTTGACCATATTATACCTGATCCCCTAAATTCTTCCAAACTCAAAGATGAATCTCACCTAGATCTACATTTATACCTATATCAAGGTTTAAAATCTCGACCTGTGCCGAGGTTTCGGTTCCAGACCGGAACGATACGGTTTCGGTATCGTATCGTGCCGTGCCGATACGGTTTCGGTATTTTATTTATATATAGTAATTATTAGATAAATATATTTATTGGGTATAATTTAAAAATAAGTTTTATATATTGATTTTATATAAGTTTTCTATTATTAAGCAATTAGAAAAAATAATTAAATATAATTTTATTAAAGAAAATTAATCTATCAATAACACAAATTAAAATTGATACATCACAATATGTTCTATTACTAAAAGGAGTGACGTGAATTAGGTTTAAGTATTGGTTCTGGTAATATTTTGCTTAGGTAACTTTTATAGTTATCCAATGCTCAGATTAAATAATTAAAATTATATAAATTAATAAAAAATACTATTTTATATATAATAATTACATAAATTAATTATTTATTCATTTAATTAATTATTAATTTAAATAATATATAATTAAAATAGAAAATAAATATTAGAATATCAATTAAATATTAAAATATTAAAAAATATAAAATAATTAAAAAATATCAGAATATAAATTTAATTTATTAGAATTTTTATAATTTTTTTGAATATAAATTTGATTTATTATAATTTTTATAATTATTTTTTTGAATTTTTAATTTTTTTTAGAATTTTTAAATAAAATTTAAAACATTAAAAACAATTTTAGAATTTTATTTAATAAAATTTATTATTTTTTTAAATTTAAAATATATTTTTATATTTTATTAGGATAATTTAATTAGAGTTTATAAAAGCCCCTTTGAAATACCATATTTGAGTGGGAATTGTATTATTTTTACATAGTGAACCGCGACGCAAGCCCGCACGCTCTCACGCCGCCAGCACGCCGATACCGGAGGCCTCTTGCAATGCCCGGACGCCTCCTGCGATCAGCCGGAAGCTCGTGTCACGGCTGCGATGCCCTTCCTGCGGGGCCGCAGGCGTCGCGACGCCACTAGGGTGCTGATGCGGGCGTTGCGATGCCAGCAGACTGGTGCCAGGATGGTGCCGGTCGGCGGGCGGAACTAGATGTTTCGCCCGGTTCGGCACCGAAATTTCAATCCTTGATATTAACATTATGACACAACACCGGGTTACAGAAAGAAATGAACACGAAGCATCAGACTTCCACAATGAAATTTTTTATCATAAAAAATTATTAATTATTGAAAATTACAACGGGTAGTTTGAGGATTTTTGAAGCGCCAACCCAACAAAATTGGCAAACAAGTTAGATAAATGGATATTGGCTTAACAATTTAGAAAATAAATTGACTACAACTTGAAAAATATAAAATCTTACCAAACTATAAAAACAACCTAAATACCCAAAACTCTTATTACGTTAAAAGAATTTCTTACCAAATTAAAAGATACAAAACTGACACATAAAATAGGATAATTATCAAAATTTATTATAATTTATGAATTAGAAAATAAATTAATTTGCTATCTTGCATCATTTTTCCCATTGAGGAGAATTGGACTTCTGCAAGTTGTGAGCATCCTCAAGTAGGTCATCTTTTTCAATGTGAAAGGAACAATAATAGCATTGTTTGAGTCTTATTCTTCACGTAGAATAAAATATTTATCATTTTATTCTTTGAATGTCCTTATCAATGTGCTAGAAATAGGTCCAGTTTATTCTTCCTTCTTGTTTTAGCTTTGTTTTTCACCCTGTTGATCACCCTCTCTGACGAACAAAGAAACATCTCAATTTGTCATAGGGTGATAAGGATGTCCATGCTCACCTAATATTTATAAGGCATGAAAGAGGTAATAGTGAATATGAATCTGCACATTTCGAATCTGTGACAAAATACAACTAAGTCGTATCCCACTAGGTGGGATCAATCCTTCTATGTCATTAAGATCTATCCTCTACTATATCATCATTTATATTTAAATAAATTTTATCATGTTTTATCGTTGCTAACAAAATCTTCTTTGGTCTTTCTCGTTCAATGTGCATATTTATCATAATTTTATATTGCCTAACTAAACATTTATTAATCATTAAATGTTTGTAACATCTTAAACATGTTTCTGGAGTTTTCCCTCATGCAATTTCGATATTTTTTTTTTTTTAATTCTCATTTCAATTTATGATAAAGTATACGTGAAAATATATTTTATTAATTTTTGATAAAGTATACGTGATAACAATTGTCCGCACAATATAACCAAAAAAAAAAAAAAGATATAAAGACAGCCCAGTACACTATGCTCCCGTCAATGCGAGGTCTCGGGGAAAGGTCTATTATATTCAACCTTACTTTACTTTGCAAAAGGCCGAGACTTGAACCTAAGTCACAGACACCAACTTTACTGTTGTGTCAAATGCTATAGGAAAAGTTTAAATTCATGAATGAAAACACAAAAAACCATATATACTTATAATCATTACATTATTTACAATTGTATTCCTATTATCAATAAATATTATAGCAAAAGGTGATTACGCTCACCCGAGACGCCCCTTACAATCTGTCCAAGGTTATGTGAAGAGAGGTAAATCACAGGGTCAGCTTATAGCTGACTGCTAAGTGGTTAAGGGGTGGAAGGAGTTTTTCTACAAGGGAATGCGTCCGCCGGGAATTAATCACCGTCCCATTGTAGACTATTATCAACAAATATTACTTGTATGGAAAGTGAATTCTTACTTTGGTAGGCAGAAATAAATTATATGCATTAAGTCTAGCATCGTTGGAGTCTTCACTCACTCTGTGTATTAATTATATATATAATTAGTTGATAATTTCAATGCAATGTATAATTATATGTTTGCTATGATAAATACTGAATAATTAATTAATATTATGCTGCTAATATAAACTATATGTAATTAGTTAACTCTTTAATTAACACTGTATACTTAATTATATACAGTATACTTTTTTAATTAATTAAATTAATTGATTTTAAATGTTAGCTAATTTGATTGATTTAATCAGTTAACTGATTTTAAGTTGATTAAACTTTAGAATTCTTAACATCCAAACTGTATTATTCCAGAAAAAAAAAATTAAACCTCCAATATGACTTGAGATTGCAAGCCATGCAACCAACTCCTCCCCATGTAGTTGATAAGCTGGGTTAATCCCTTGTTGCATAGCCGCAGAATTTCTTTTATTACTATGTTCTTCTGTAGTTGTGGATTTTTGCAAAATTCAACTTTGGTTTCTTTTGACTATATCTAATTTGTATCTTAGTTCAGATGCATGATAATTGGATTACGAGATGATAGTGGTACTCATCTGCAGTAATTTATAAGAATTGACTATATAGTGAACTGACAACGAGTAACAATTATGAATTATCCAATGATCTGTGTCATCTTTAGTTTAAAAATCTGATGACGGGTATGCAAAAGATGCATGTGACTGTCATTAAATAGTTTTTTTCTTTTTGATTCTGGCATGAATTAAATGTACATTATATAAATGCTGAATCGACAAAGGCATGTTGAACAGATCCAGTTTAATACGCAACTAATATCATGATTAAGAATTCATGTAATTTGAATCCCTTTTATTCAAAATATGGGACAGAGAAAGGGCACACTAATTTAGTAATAAAATCATTAATCCCTCACTGTATAGTTAAATCTTCATGTGAGATTACAGTGGACAATCATCATCAACATTATCATTATCATCAAGTCTTTGGTCATCTTTGTTACCTCTGTATGTGAATGAAATTTATTTTCTTTAATTTTATTTTACACCTAATTTGGTCTCTAATATTAGAATTTGGTCTCCGCTAAATTAATTTTTATGTTGTTTCGTATCAATCTAAAACTTTGTTGCATAAAGTATGGTGGTTTGTGCTTCAGTTTCATAAAACTATCTTCTTTTTTTCAGTGAATATACAATAATTACAAAGGAATTTCATATCCATCTTTCTTAACTATTCAATTGATTCTTTTCTTATGACTAAAATAACATTTCATATATAGCTGATTTTTGTCGTATGTTTCTTAATATTCTAGTTTCTCTTTTTTCACAATTTAAACTTTGAATTTAATCTAATTGCACTATCATCAATTAAGACAATATCATTTGCAATTAACAAACACCAAAAAAATCAGTAATATGAACATGGATGGATATCACATTTGAAATCACTAATATGAACACCTTCCTTGACATATTCCAGCAACACTACCAAGGGAAGGGCCGGCAAGTGAAAGCATCTAGCACTATCTTCTATGACTTGTATGGAATGCACGGAATATGAGTTTTTGAGAGGATGTTTCACAAAGTTCAAGTTCATGTTTGGTGCTTTGTGGACATCACACACACACACACTGACACATCAATGTAATACTTTCTGATGGGATAGCCTCTATCAATTTGTTATACCCCCTCCAACCTATCAACTTCTATCCCCATTGAGGCAAGACTTAGTAAAAAACATGCGCAGGACTGTGTTCGTATTATATAGGAAGATGAAAGTTCAAGTGAGGTTATGAGGTGAAATTTGAAATTCTGGTTTCAACAATTTATATGTTGTCTACTCTCAGCTCAAATTAAATTTGCTTCTTCCTTGACACAACCTCTTTTGCTAGTGCATGTTTAACCTTATCTTGGCATTGGTGATTGTGTTACGGCCATTCCATGAAATATGAACATATAATAAATGAGGAATGCGTACTTCCAAACATATAATAAAGTAGCCATTTGGAGTTTGAACCTATTATACTTGGACCCAGCCTTTTCTGTATCTTTAGCCCCATTTCTATTTCCAGCTGTTCTCTGATCTTTGACGGCATATTTTGCAATGTATTGATTGCAGGATCACGACATGTCCAGAGGAAAGCCTTTGTACCTTAGCAAGGAGCGCTATGCAGCTCTTACATATTTGGTCAGTACTCAGTAGATATATGCTCTGTTCTTCACTGATATATTTTCTTAAATCAATCCTAGATTTGTTTAAATAACTTTAAATGGACTTGCTTTTTCAAATTGCTGCTTCTTATTTCTTTTTTTTTTTTTGATAATTAAATTGGTTAGCATGGTCGTGTACAGCAACTAATTCTTCTCCTCTCATGATCAAAGGTAGCATCTCATGGGCTGGATAGGAGTTCTGAAGTGCTCAGACAAACAAGCATCAACTTAAATGGCCTTGAATAGGATTTTCTGGAGAGTTTACTTGATTGCAGGTTCTTTCCCTTTCTTTTTCTTTTTAATGTACTGCTTTTTTCCTTGCATAGATTTTCATATGTGAATTGGCAATTTTTTTTCCCTTCTTCTGAATTAGTTTACTCAGCTTTAAGATTCTTGTAACATTTGGTCTTTAAATATAAGTAAAACATGGCATTCATTTGCCCCTTTATTTGCTTCAAGAGACTTTCCATTTACCTTTATGTTATAGGCACTTTGGTTCATAGATTAAAAAGTTTTGGTCAGTGCTTGATCGACATAGGTGAAATATTTTATTTTATCCAACGATTAGCATGTGGAACTCACTATAGAGATAAACATCCATTGTGACTCGCTTTGATGCATGACTTGTGGAAGAGGGCGACAATATATCTAGGGCATGTTTCGTTGAAGGTTATTGTCGATAACCTTAGTTATCTATCTAAGGTTATGTTACTTAACCCTGTTTGGTTCAAGTAACAAGTGTTTCTCACATAATGGAGCATGTCCGCCACATTAGCAATTGGGGCATATAACCCGGAATGTGATTACCTCGGAAGTGTGAAGGTTTTACGTGATTCTGGGGTTAACAAAAAAAAATTTCCCAAAATTATCTTCCAATTTTTGCCTTTTTGGACAAAATTACCCCTAAAGTTTTATCAAATCTCAATCCGCTCAAGATATAACCAAAATCCTAGCCACCGTGCGTGACCTCTGCCATTTCGCCCAATTCAGCCATGAAGGTAGAGACAGAGGAGTGTCAAGGTGGCCATCGGAGGCCGCGTTTTCTTGGCACACTAGGACAGTTGCATCAGCGTGTGGTAGGTTTGCTCCGTGAGCGCCTTCGAGCTTGCACGACACTTCCCACGACCAAGGACAAACTCAGAAAGATCCTGATGCAACGGAGCTACGTGCAAAACACCACTGCAAGCTCGAGATTGAGCATGCTGACAATATCTCTTGCCTCACCATCGACGCGGCGTTGGCTACTCTGGTTCCTGGTTCAAGGGTAATACAGTAAAATGTTAAACTAGGTCATACACTAAAACCTCCAAACAAATAAATTTCTATTGCATTACCTAGGGTTGAACAAAATAATATAGTTCCACTGGTTGACAACATTCAAGAGAAGTCAAATGTAGGAGTTCAAGAGTCTTGAGGGTGGGAGTTTATTTAATTCGTCGTTCGTGTGAGATTTTGTTGTCGACAATTAGGGATCCTAATTGATATAACCCGATTATATAAGTTATATAGATTATAGGTTATTCAATTCTAATATAATTTGTTATAATTCATGTAACTTATATAATTACAAGATATAATCAATTTAGGTAAGTTATAATTTAATATAACTTATAATTATATATTTATATAACTTATCTTGCAAGTATAAGATATAATTATAAAACAATAGTATTAATCATATAAGATCCAACCACAAATACAAATCTCAAGCTGTGTTGGATAGCACGATTTAGATTTTTTGTTCTGCTCTCTCATCGAGACAAAATGATGTTATCGGCATATATAGAGTTGTTCAACCCTTCTTGTTTCTCCTTTTCCTCCTACCACTAAGATCTATCGCCGTTAATGTCTTCTGCTGCTATGGAAGCCAGTCAAGAAAAGCAAAAGGAGAGTGATCAAGAAAAGAAGAGGAACTTACCCACTACTGCCCAGTAATGTCAATTTAAATCCGTGAGAGTGTCATAATAGGAATCAGGTGTGAGAGAGGAATCATACAAGAGGAGACGAAAGTACTTTGAAGAGAGGAAGAAAAGCAACAAATAAGAGAGTCTCATCATAAAACTGCAAGTAAATCTGAAAACCCAATCTGAACCAGGATAAATTTGGTTTGACCCTAAATAGATCCAATTTGATCTCACTCAACCTAGATGACAAAAATCTACCCAAAGACTCAACCACACCCTAATTACACTCCAATCGATTCTCCTGTTCAGATTGGTTCAAATTAAAACACTAATCAAATTCAAAATTAAATGTTAACGAAAATTTTAATCAAAAGTAAATTACAATTTTTTAATAAAAGTTGAAATTATCTACATTAAAGAAAAATTTTAGTTCAATTAATGGCTTAACAAGGATTTCTACTCCAGAAGAAACAAAATGCAAATACATATTTGTAATTGTTGTTATCAAAATGCTTCATTTAGCCGCTTTAGCTTTATGAAGGTATCTGTAATAAAGATTGAGAAAAATGATGCATAAAAGCTAAATAAATATTATTTTCTTGTCAAATGATAACAATAGCTAGACGAGTAGGAAGCAATGTTCTTTGGAGGAATTGATAATATATTTTTAACATGAATCTTGAAAAGGAAAAAATAAAGATTTTGGTTTTTCACTTTTGGATGAAAAAATTGTTGTCATTTTGACAATTCTTAGTCTATAAAAATAATGTTGCTGCTAAAGTAGTTATTACTTTAGGCAAACACAAATTTGACACAGGTCTACGTTTTTTTTTTAATTTTTTTATGTAGAATACCCATCTTATTCACGAATGCACCGCTGTTTTTTTTCTTCAGATAACTGGTGAATTCCTACTTTCTACAAAGGAAATGATATTTGTTAATTGATATAAACTTATATACAATAATTTTGAAATCATGTAGTTTGGATCAGAGATTGAAACTCTAATACGGTTCAAAGTTTTACACCTTGCACTAGCTAATTTTTTTTTATGAATGGCTAAAGTTTTGAAGGTCTTCTTCTGTAGACCATCTATCCATTTCAAACATAGCTCCAGTAAACTTACTGGGGTTTGATATTGGAAGACCACCCAACTTGATGGCACAGGCACACTTCCATACAGGTTGACCTACCATACCCCCAAGATATTGAGTTCGATATTTCTTGTAACTAGGGAGGGGGACTTTTCAATAATTGGGATAATGTCATAACAGTAACAAATAAAATGCAAGCTATGGAGAAAAATAGCACTAGCAGAGATGTTGGATTCTCTTAATGAAATTTGCCACTTGTTGTTGGATTCTCCAGGGTTAACGTACTTTTGAATGATAGTAAAAACAAAAAAGTCTGGCATGTTTGATATTGTTTGTTGGATTCAGCAGGTGGTACATTCTTAGTCTTTCATGGATTTGGACCATCAGACTAGTTGCCCTGCTGAAAGTTTGGTGACAAGGTCAGTTTGCTGTGTTCCACCATTCCCAAATGTTTGGTCTGCAGTTCAAGCAGGCGCGTATGGAAGATCCGGTGTATATGGTATTATCCTAAGCAGCTCTTCTGCCTTGTAAATTAAGCTACATTGTCTGTCATTGTATATAGACCATTGATCCGTAACAAAAAAAAAAAAAAAAAAAAATAATGATAAAAAGAATGTTTGCTTGAGTAACATCTGTCGTGTTGATAAAGTTTTGGGTTCCTATTCCTCTTGAATGGTTCATTGAATTATTTTTAGCTTTTCAGAAGGAATTCTGATGAAATGAACTGATTCGGACTTGCATCTCAGTTAGTTATTTGTGTTAATTTAAGATCTTTGATGTTGGGTCATCGTCAAATAGTTCTTGATGCGCAAGCACCTAGATGTGCTTTTCTTGTCTCAAGATTTAGTATAAGATGTCTCTGAGGTTGTGCATAGGCTAAATGACTAGTCTAGGACTTTTGCTTCTGTCATAAAACACCAACGTTTCCAGGTTCGATGTTGACCCTTAGTAATCATTATTCGGATTTGTTAGTTGATGACTTGATATAGTCGAACTGGGTTAAACTATTCAGCTTAGCGTTGTTCATGAGAATAAGAAAAGTTTGAGAAAAGCGCATTCTTTTCTACGAATACAAACTTTTGCCATTGTATTTTAACAATCTGTTGTATGGGATCAAGAAATTAATTCTGCCTTTGTTCACAAGAACACAACAGATCAAGATTCAGAGACCACAAATCGCACTCTGGTCCATGCCCGACTTTATTGTCTAATCAACCTCAATTTTTGGGTACTGTGCCATTTAAGCCACCAACACTGCCTCGCGACCTGTCTTCCTCCCTTGCACCGTCGCGTGCAGGCCCTGCCCTAATTTCATCCGAATTTGATGAAAAATTTGATATCCGATTCGAAGAGAGGGTTCCGAAGGAAATTTTTAGACTTATTAAATAACTAATTATTCGGACATGATTATTTTTAGATTTCGATATGGAGATGAATGTGTTAAAATCCTATCTATATCCTACCACGCTCCTTTGTGCCGGCGGGATGTCGGAGAACTCAAATTTCTGAGCAATTTGTTGTCTTTCGTGCATGCCTGCTCGCCCTCGTACAATTGGATGAGGATGCTTGACTGGTTGTTGGCGTAAGTTGAAAAGTTCTGTCCGGCGGTCTCAATCACCAGAGAAAGTGGAGTAACACTTAGGTGGCATTTTTAAATTTTTAAAATTTAAAATTCTTAAATTTTAAAAATTTTTAACTTTATTTTTAAAAAATTTTTAAATTTCTAAGCAAGATTGGGAATGAAAATGCAAATGAAATCTATCAAATTATATGAGTTTGGTGATTCCCATAAATTTAGAAATCATTTCTAAATTTTTATTTTTAAACCCATGATCCAAACACTATTATTTACTATCATTTTATTTCTCGTCCCTAAATTCACCAACTTGTGGTATGCCACAGTCTCGTCGGGTTTGATGCTCTTGCATATCACCTTTTGTTAAAGGAGTCCTGCAGCAGCTACTCTGCACTTTTGGGATCTGCGTGGAGCATTCGACGAGGTTGATGTCGTGCACGCTTCTCGTCCATCTTCGCATTGCCCAGGCACTTCTGGAACAGGTCGATGTTGACCTCTTCAAACCGGGCGTGTGTGATGGTGGCGTAGAAGTCGATTCCATCTACAACAAGTCAATCTCGATGGTGGTTTGCGCTATGGACGAGAGCATGCGTTTCGCTCCTTTGCAGACCTTGCGCATTATCCAGAGAGCTCGCGAGCTGCCGCTGATGTCCGTCTTGTTAGGACTTCAACAGTCAATATAGCTGTTGCAGAAGTTCATCGAAACTGACAAAGATGTAACGTGGTTCGGCCAAATTGATGTCTACATCCACAAATCACTCCTACTATACAAGTAGGATTACAACTTCTTCACTTTACAAGGTGGCTTTTGAAACAGACACACACACACATTCTATATTACTTTAGTATAAATTGGCTCACAAGTTTAAGTCTTTAAAAAGGACTTAAACTTCTCCACTTTGTTTGTGACTCTGCAAATGCCCTTGCTGCTATGTTAGGGCATCTCCAATGTAAGATTTGTATGAGATTTATAAAATTAAAAAATCTTAATAAAAAAGCTTTGAATAGGATTTGAGGTTTATAGTTCAAGAGTAGGTTTGGGTTTTCAAACATGTTTTTTCTCCAAATTTGTGCATGTAACCATATAATTACATATTATGGATTGGACAATACAAAACTCGTTTAAAACTTTAATTATTAGAGATGTTTTAATAGATTTTTAGATTGTTGATATGACATGATGTGGTATATTGGGATCATAAAAAAAACTTTTATAAAACTCTAATTATTGAAGATACCCTTATTCTGGTTCTTGTAAGAGATGCCTATTTATACATTTTACAAGCAATCTTTTACACTTTTCAAGGAAGTAAATCTTCACCAAGGTATGCAACGACCTTTGCTTTTGCACTTCTCAGTAAAGGCAGTGTTTGTTCAGGAGGGATGTGACTTTTACACTTCTCAATAAGGAAGGAGGATTTCCAACAAATTCTCCCCCTTTCCGACTTAATTTGAGGATATCGTCACACTAGCTCCTAAGCAACAATGTTCGATCTTCTTTCTCAAAACGTTCTTGGCCATCATTTCGGACCAATTCACTTCAGTATGAACTTTCTCAATTTGTAATTGCCTATACTCAAGTATCTAATGAATCCAATGTTATCAACACTCAAGTGCTTTGTACGGTAGTGGAGACTTGCATTTTTGGCTAAGTGGATGGTACTCTAATTATCACAATATAAGATATACTTATCTTGTTGAAGTACCAATTCTAGTAGGAAACTCTTCATCCACAACAATTGTTTATAGGCTTTAGTGGCAGCTACTGCTTCGATTGTCGACAATGCAACACATTTTTATAACTTCGACTACCAAGAAATAGCTCCCCCTTGCAAAAGTAGTCAAATATCTAGAGATTGACTTTCTGCTATCACATCTCTAGCTAGATCAACATTTGTGTATCCATTCAACACAGGTTTTCCTTAACCAAAACGTAAACACAATTTTGTTATCCCTATTGATATCTAGTATCCACTTTACTGCGGCCAGTGCTCTTGTCCTAGATTCGATGAGAATATGCTAACAATACCAACAACATATGGAAGATCAGGTCAGGTACAAATCATTGCGTACATAAGGCTTCGAACGACCAATTTATATGGAACATGCTTTATTTGCTCACGTTCCTCCTTGATTGTCGGACTTTGCTTGGCATTCAACTTGAAACGTCCACCAACCGGTGTATTAACAGGCTTTGCCTCATTCATCTTGAGGTATTTCTCTTGAGATAACCATATCAACTTCTTCAGCATATCTCGACTGATTTGCATGCCAAGAACCTTCTTTGTTGGTCCTAAGTCTTTCATTGCAAAAGACTTGCTTAAAGCATTTTTCAACTCAGCTATTTTGTCGGAGTTCTTTCCTAGTATCAACATATCATTGATATATAGTAGGAGTATGAGTAAATCACCTTCGACATATTTCTTTATGAAAACATAGTGATTCGCTTGAGTCTTCCTGAATCTATGTTTACCTATGAACGAATCAAACTTTTTGTACCACTATAGGGGGGATGCTTTAAACTATAAAGACTCTTCTTCAATCTGTATACCATGTTTTTTTTTGCTTGGAGCTTAGAATTCTTGAGGTTGTTCCATATAGATTTCTTCTTCTAATTTTCTATGGAAAAAGACATTTCTCACATCAAGTTGTTCCATTTCTAAATCTAAGCTAGCAGCAAGCCCAAGCACAACTCGGATCAACGAAAACTTTATGATGGGAGAAAATACATCTTCAAAATCAACTCCTTTCTTATCAAATACTTTCACAACCAACTGAGCTTTATACCTGGGCTGAGTTCTATTTTCTTGAACTTTCAACTTATACATATATTTGCTTTTCAAGGCTTTCCTACCCTTAGGAAGTTTTACCAACTCATATGTGTGATTATCATGCAATAACTGCATCTCCTACTTCATTGCTTTGTTCCGTTATTCTTTTTGTTCATCAATTGTGGCTTCCTTGTAAATTTGAGTCTCTCCTTTTGCCAAAATTACATATTTATCAGGGTTGTACCTTACTGAGGGTTGTCTTTCCCTCGATGACCATCGTAACTGAGACTCAACGAGATCTTCTTGAGTGTTGGTCGACTTTGTCGACTCATCTCCCTCACTATGTTCAACTCCCCCTCGTTTGACAATCTCTTCTGTATTGTCATCTTTGACATCAATATCCATACCTCCTCTGTGAGTGTTGTGTATCATGGGGATTGAGGCATCATCAGATTTTTCGACAACTCTAGGTACCGTTATCTCAGTTTTCTTTGTGTCTTTGATTGTCTTATCTTCGAAGAACACCACACTTGACTTCTGACAATCTTCTTACTGATAGGGTCCCATAGTTTGTAGCCAAACTTATCTGTTGGAGATCTAAGATAGATGCACTGCTTTGTCTTAGAATCAAGCTTGGCTCTTTCATCTTTGGGAATGTAGACAGATGCTCTACAATCAAACACTTTCGAATGTAGGATATCTTCTTCTTCAACCAAATTTTCTCAGAGATAGCTCCATTCAAAGGAACATATGGTGACAAATTAATTATTTCAATAGTTGTCATTAATGCTTCTCCCTAGAATGACTTTGACAACTTTGAATGTGATAGCCTACAATGAATCCTTTCTCTAATTGTTCTGTTCATTCTCTCAGCTACTCCATTTGATTGGGGTGTCTTTGGTGGAGTTTTCTCTGTAGTAAATTTAATACAAAATGCACCGAAGCAAGCAGTAGGATAAAAGACAGATGAATAAAGAGTCAGAGTTCAGAATGTTGTATTTGGTTGAAGCGTCGGTGTGCCGACTGTCTTTAGAGAATTTATGGCCGCCCTACGGTGCAGAGGCTCGCCGACAAAATCCCCCCAAGATTCGACAACCACTCGCGGTGTTGGTAGGTGCACTCCAAGACGAACACCGCTGTACAGACTCAACCTCAGATCGCCTCAGATCGCCAAATGCAGTAAGCCTTAGGACACGCAAAATGGAAAACCGCCGAGAGCTCGCCGAAAAATCAGAGCAGGAAAAAATGAGCTAGACAAAGAAGAAGAAGAAGGAGAACATATATTCTCTAGAAACTTGCATCCACGACCCTTTTATAGATCCGAAGAGGCTGGGCAGCGTCACTTCGCATTGAAGCGTTGCGGCTGCTTCGCGTGAGGAGTAACCGAGTCCGCCTCGGTGCTTAGACCCGAGGCCACCTCGGACAAGCAGTAACAAAAAAAAAAAAAAAAACAAAACAAGATTTGGCAAAACCAAACCGGGCCGCCTGCCAGTGCGAACCTCACGGGCTGGGGATTTGCACCCGCACCCACGCCGCCCAGTTTATGGATTTCTGGCTCAGGCCTCCCCAAACCACCTAGTTTGGGCTTGACCCGCGCATATGTGTAGGTCCCCTTAATATTTCTAAGCAAGATTAGAAGCACCTCAGATATAAGACCTTCCAACTCTTTTAGCTTACCAATGTGGGATTAAATACACACATATATATTACCAAAGTCAAAAGAAATTGTTTGAATTTTTTAAAACAAAAATCAACATTCTCATGCCTGATACCATGAGTCTTACAATGGGATTTGAATGGACCTCAACACTCTCCACCATTGTCGGTCCGATCACACTTCAACTGATCACTACAACAACAACCTTAAACAACAACGATTTTATCCGTTGTCGTAGACTTTTAAAACCGTTGTAACTGACGGTGTTGTAAA
>JBAMIE010000022.1:6673307-6687296 GCA_037177295.1 Kaempferia parviflora | reverse complement strand
CTAAATAAATATGACATGCAGGTTACTTTTTTTCCTTATATATTAAATAGAAAAAAGCACTCGTATATTCCACGGATAAAATATATTGTCGCACAAAGTCGATGCAAGCGGACGCGCGCATAGGAGAGGTGCGGCTAGGCTATGAAGTGTGGTTACTACAGTGGGAGGTGACGGGATCTCCAAGTTTGACTAAGAAGTAGAACAGAAGGGAGGCGGAGAACCATACTCGTCCTCCCACTAAATCGCCCAATAGATCTCCTCTTGTCCCCAGTTCCTCCACTGACCCCCCAAAACCCTAAAAATCAAGACCAAAAGCAGCTTCGATCGATCGCCATTGGCGTCCTCGTGAATCCTTTCGATTCCATAGATCCATACGGGGATCTAGGCTGCTCCTAATCTGTCGAATTCACACTTCCCGTCCTCCGCCGATATGGTCGCCTCCAGTAGCTCGTCGTCGGCCCGCTTCGGTAACGATCGCTTCTACAGCCCGCCGGCCCTCAGAAGGTTGAATGAACAGCAGCAGCAGTACCAAAAACTTCAGAATCAGCAGCAGCAACCCCCGACGCCACGGCCGGCACGGTCTAAACCACGGCCATCTCCGCCTAAGGTGTCGCCCCCTATAGAGCCGCGCGATGTGGCTGCGAGCAGCGACCAATCAGACGAGTCGCCGTCCGAGCCCTCGGTGCCTTCCTTGCCCTCGGCTCCCCAGCTGCCGCCGCCGCCTACTGCTGGGAACCTCGTCCGGTTTCTTGAGGCGATCAGACCAGTCGTGCACGCTCTATTCTTGTCTAAGGTTCGGGAAAATACGAGAAAGGAGTTGCCTTTCCTGCCTTCCGTTATTGTGTTAACGTTGTTGTGTGCGTCTCACCATTTGAGTTGTGGCAGACAAGCGTGAGAGATTTGAGGAATGGAAGCACAGTGTTGCCTTATCATCCACACTTTTGCCTTGGAGATCTGTGGGAGAATTTCAAAGAATGGAGTGCTTATGGTGCCGGGGTGCCGCTGGTGCTGAACGGGACCGACTCTGTTGTGCAGTACTATGTGCCATATCTTTCAGCTGTTCAGCTATATGTGGACGCCTCAAACTCGTCCGTGAGCTCAAGGTATACATGGGTGATCGTTTGTTTTTAAGTGATTTTATATTTGCTCTCTCTTTCTACAATTTTTTGAATTGTTCCAAGTAGCGATGCTTGATTTCAATGTCAAGATACATGGATTTATGACATTGTATGTGCCAAACTGTTGCTTTGTGGTGTCTATGTTTTTTTTCTGAACATTGCTAAATGCAGCCACATTCTTTTGGACTAGCTCTGTAGGAGTTTAGAACTTAACCAACTTTCCAGAATTCTTTGTTTTATCCTATTATTATATTTTTTGGTGAAAATAAAAGCATCCTGATAGTTTGAGATGAGCTGTTGTTAGCTATCTCTACATTCCTTATAGTTAGGCTTAAAATTGAATGATCTACTAACACATTGGAAGAAACCATTACTTGTCAACATTGTTTAGCTTGAGGCATTTAACTGCAGTAGTTTCCATATATCTTCTCTTGTAAACGATGAGAATACCCCCTTAAATAAATTACTACTGATGTAGATTCATTTCTTAACCTGTTGATATAAAGTATTAGAGCTAATTAGTGTAGTAGTGAGAATAAGATTGATGTAATAGCAAGAACAACTGTCTTAATGTTGCACCCATGGATTGATAATGCTATGACCATTTAATGTTAATGCTATATTTGGTGGTTTACATAAAAAAAAAAATGTTGTTGCAAATATATATACAAGAAATCTCTCATCCTCACTTTTTCCCCCCATTTCCAGGGGTTTAAAAGGTGAATGCAACTGTTGTATGCTCGAGGGACTGTATAATGCATCTCTTACAAAATGTAGATTTCCATCTTTCATATAATATATAAATAATTAATCTAAGCAATCAATATAAAAATTACCTATATGGATAATTGACAGGGGTGTTAATTGTTGCACTCACTAAGACTCTAAGAGCCTGAAGACTGAAGACTGTCCCCACTAAGACTCTAAGAGCTTGGTCCAGCTCACTAAGAGCAATCGTGGTTCACCATGACGCAACATGTGGAAGCACAAATACACAACAGACCCACAACACCAGTTCTGGCCATCCATTGAGAGTCTGATACATGTCCAGAGAAGGGAGGTCATATGAGACTTTGCCTTATTTCCCCTACACACATACAAATACCCCTCTGCCTAGCAACGTCTTCATGCATCAATGGCTCTCAACCTCTAAGTGCCCGACAATCTACCACATTGATGCACGGAGACCAACTCCTAGTAAGATATATTGGATTGACAAAACACCATGTTCTTTACCTTGGCTGAATTCTACTTCTTTTGTCCTTCCCAACAGCAGACTTGGGCTCAGGTCATTAAGGTGGTCCAATTTACAATTTGAGCTGGCTCATGTATTATTTATAATGTGATATGTAGCATATAAAGACATTTTTATTAAGATTTTAGAACATCTAATCTCATATATCAAATGATTTTTTCCCCACCATTTTCAATGATTGATTCTTTGACTATCCAATCACTGTTTTTGACAACTGTGATCAATATAATATTAAACGTGTAACATATAGCATATAACAACATGTCAACCAACCAAGACCATTATACATATAAAAGAAGTTTTACATGTTGACCTACAATCCATGCAATATATTTAGTTATTTGGCTAAGATCCTAATGTATCCATTTGTGGATTCAATTTTATTCCCACTACATAAACCTGTGTGGCCATCTAAGGTGTTTATGTGGTGGATTTTTTATTCCTATGGCAGCATTTTTTTTTTACTTGAGGTCAGAAATGCGCATATTGAATTGGTTTGAGAATGTTTTGTTTCTTCAGCTTCAACGTCAGATCTCAGAGATGTATCTCAATTTTCATTGACTAAATGATAAAAAAACATGTGTGCGTATTTGGGATCAGAACTTACCTGGAATTACTTATTTTGATCATTCACTGGCATTCTGATGCTCAGTTATTTCCATTTTAACTTTCTGTATGTGTGATTCCTTCTCTGTGCTATGTTAGATAGTTTGGTCAGATAATGTAAGGATTGGCCTGTTAGAAAAGAACTTTCTCAATGGCTATTTCTTTTACTCCCTGTTATATCATCCTTCTGTTTTCTCACATAACTCGGGTTATTCTAAAGTTTGTTATTTGATGTTTTGAGGTTAAGCTAGGATATTTGACTGTTAGTGCATGCTAATGTCTTACCCAAATATCTGATGAAAATTCAGAGTTGTGTAGCTCCTCAAATTCTTTTGCAATAAATACATTTTTTGAAGATTTATTAAGTATTTATCATTTATAGTTTTATACATTATTTTTTTAATGAAGTGATACAACATTGAGAAAAACAAATCTCACAATCTATTTAATACTACCTCAAAGATTGGTGGCCTTCAACTGCAGAGTCACCTCTAAAAGTTTAGCTAGTTTAACTTGATTCCACCTGGCTGACACTATTGATTTCAAACCCATAAAGCTGATACTCCGTCTTGGGTATCAATCATAGGATTCATCTTGTCTGATCAGTTCAACCTGAATGGTATAACAATATGACAAAATAATTGGAATGGTCCGACCTACCCTGATCAATTAACTTTGACTTGACTTGCCCTTGATATTTCATGAATTTAGTGGTTAATCCGGTCCAGATTGGGGTTAGGTTCCTAATCAAACTAGCATGTTGAACAAGCTTACAAAACAATGACAAAAACTTGAACTTGCTGGAGGTTCAACTCTACAATTCTAATTGTCAATTCTTTGTTTCCATCCTAAGAATACAGAAATAAAGGAAAAATGATAATTTGGAGTAGATGTGATGAAAATTTCTGTCAAAGAGAGTCAATTTATGCATATAAAGAACACATTACTTACCTTTTTTACTAAGAGATTCTATACTCTTTACATTTGCCTCATCAACATCATTCCATTTCTTACATAAGTGTAATCATATTGTTACACTTCTATTTTTATTTCCATAAAAATAGAATCAAACTTTTCCAAATTGCTATGCTAAAAGGAAAATTAACTCAACTAAGAAAATCAAATGTTTGCCATAAGATTGACCTGCATAGGTGGTATGCCAACAATGCGTCTTAAACTAGAAGAAGATATGCAAATTTATTTCTGGATAATATTGAATCTTATATGTGGGTGTATGTATATGTTTGTACACATTTATGTATCTATATATGTACGAGTTCAGAGTACTGCATAATATAGATATTTAGATTTGCATAATGAGTTTCACTTCATACTCTACAAATTTGCAATTTACAACAAAATGACCTTTGAATTTGTATAGACACTAGGAATATATTTAACCTTATGAATATCTTTATGTATCATGGTTAACTTTTGCAATCTCTGTGTGTTCATTAATGCACTATTACATGTCTGTGTTCTACCTTGCCCTACAAAGGCTTTGCTTTACAATATTCCTTATTGAGTGTGCATGGGTATACAGTTTTGCAGTTCTAGTGATGGATAATTCTTATTGTAGTTTTGATTTTGAATTTTTTTCCTACAATCTGGGTTGTTTAAAAGCATCTAGTTACATTGTTTGCTTTGAGTACATGACAACTGAAGGATATCTATGGAGGCATTTTAAGTATAAAAGGCTAATGGAGGTTGATTTTTCAAGCATTAGTCAAAACAAGTTGTAAGAAGATACATATTTGCTATTCGTCAAAGTTACAATAGGATTCTTGCTCTACTAGGTTTGCTAGCTGTTATATATGAAATCTAATTGTAGTGTTATGGGTAAGTTATTGTGTTGCAAGGATGAATAGTCGCAAAATGCATCAGATTACTTTGAGTCCATGATACTTCCATAAGACAACATGCAATGATTGATGTGATGGTTGGCTCTGGTTGGGAATATTAATGGTATTGGGACTCATCTCCCCTAGGCCCCTATGGGGTGCTGCCTATGCTTCCTGTATCTTATCATTTGGGCTATTGGTGTTAGTAAGGAATGTTTTAATCCTAACAACCATTGTAACTGAATATGAAATATTTACTTAAATAACTCTATTGTTTGTTTTAAGGCAAAATGATGACGAAAGTGATGGAAATCATTGCCTGGATACTAGCAGCAATGGCTGTTGTTCAAGTGTAGACCAGTTACAACAAAGATTTGCATCTTTGGAAACTGCTAATCACAATGCACAAGGAAGCTCTACTGGTGACGATGGCAATGCTTGCACTCCAGTGACTCCTGTATTTCAGTACCTAGAGAGAGACCCACCACATGGAAGAGAGCCTCTTGCTGACAAGGCAAGGCTGATCTTGAATATATTGACAACTATTTTCTTATAATATTGTCTCTTACACCTACATGTATCTGTTGCAGGTATCAGCTCTTGCAGGTAAATTTCCAAGACTTAAGACATACAGAAGTTGTGATCTACATCCATCAAGTTGGATGTCTGTTGCGTGGTATGTTTCTTCAGTATTGCCTCTTGATATATTCTTCATGTACCAATTTGTTTAGATTGCATGTGCTTGGATATTCCTTTCTGTATTCTTATTGGTTCACTGGTGATATGATTTTTTGTACTGCAGGTATCCAATATACAGAATACCTACAGGCCCCACATTAAAGGATTTGGATGCATGTTTTTTGACATTCCATCACTTAGCAACTCCTAAATGTAAGTAGCTATTACCTGATCATACAGGCACCTTTGGTCTGTAATTTTATTATCATATTGCCGTGATTAATGATATTTACATACTGAACTATCCACAGTGAGCTCATATATCTTTATCCACATCACTAAATGTTGCAACTAAATTTAGCTTCGCTCCTAGAAGAAGTGATTGCATATCTCTTCACTTCTATGCAGTGCGCAATAATTTGTAAAGAAATTTTGTACGTTCTCTTGAGGAAGAACTAATTTTGTTAAACGTGCCTACAACAACCTGTTATCAACGTATTGCATTTACTTCTTCTACCTTTTACTTGTAACTGCAAATATCTTTTCCCACGATGAGGAATGCCAATTTTGACCAAGTCTAGTATCTCATCCCGGTGAGAACTCAAAAAGTGCAAGCATTAAATGTTTTTTTAACTGAACTTTCTGCAATTTTTATGCTTGATAATTATTGAACGATCATAAGCAAACCCAAGGCTTATAATATGATTAAGTTCCTTAGACAGCTAAAATCCAATTTAAGGATTTACTTTTCTGCGTCCATGCAAATATAATAGGGTTCTATTAGAAAATCAAAAGAACAAAGTTTACTACCGCTAGGCTATCTAATGTACTTTTTTTCTCTCTCCACAGATGGAGCCAGCCCAGTGGCTGCAGATGGTGGAGCTCGATCTGCAAGAAGTGCCAAGAAATCAGACAAGCCTTTGAAGCTAACTCTGCCCGTCTTTGGGCTTGCTTCATACAAGTTCTGGGGATCCCTTTGGATGTCTGATGAACAGCACGAGCAACAGCTAGCAAGCTCACTGCTTCAAGCTGCAGGTGACTGGCTTCGCCTTCGTCAAGTAGAACATCCAGATTACAGTTTTTTCATATCCCGTTATAGCGCATCCAGAAGGTGATATTTGGCGACACTGGGATGCCCCTTAGCATTAAGTGATGTATCTATCAAATCTTTGGTGTTGAATTCCCCTGGGACAGTTTTAGCGCCATAGACTGTGTTGTCGACAGATGTACACATGATGCAGTATAGCTTTCACTGTACCAAGAGCTGTATGTTTTCACGAAGAGAACTTGCATAATAAAATCTACATATTAAGAGCAAATGGAGGAACAGGATGTGAAGAAGTAGATGTGATTTCCAGTGACAGTAATGGCCTGATTTCCCCCATCATAATTTGATTGCTTATTGAAAATCCCCAGTGTTCTTTGACATGGCTTTATTGTATGAGTGTATTAGAGAAATGTGAAATTAATTCCTTTATCTTATTTTCACTTTTTTTTTTTGAATTTCTGGTTAACTCCTAAATTAGCCAAAAGGAGTGCATTTGTCCCTTTTTATTGTTTTGAAAGCTTTAAATAAATTAATTTTGTAGTTAAATGCTAAATGGTAAAAAAAAGGTCGTATGTATTTTCTTTTAATTATATTTAAACATATCATATTTATTCTATTGCTTTTCGGATTCTATTACTTCAACAAATTTCACTCATTGTCCAGTCTCCGTCAATTTATCTGTTGGTCAATACGAAAGAGATAAATCAAAACATAGAGAAATATATGCTTCGAGACGTTAAGTTTCAACCCCAAAATCTACAACTTTTCATATTTTAACTACAGCTCGCACTGAGGTGACTAGCACAATCCATGGGTACTATCTATTCATGTAATTAATACTCAAGAAGTAAATTGAATTAGATTTATCGTTACAAAACTTAGCAGATATTTTAAAATTAAAACTGAATATAACTTTCATCTTAATTAAGCTATGCAATATTTCAATGAATATCAATATATTTAAAATCATCAAACTACAAAAATAATGCCTTTGACTTTCAATTGACGACTGATCTCTCGCATAATCAACTCTAATTGAAGTCATTACGCTGCCCAAATTAAAGGATAATAAAGTAAACTCCAATTTCCATGTTAATTTTTACTTTTGCTTTCATGGTTTTTTTTTTTTTTTGTGAGATTTTTTCTCTGGGAAATTTGTTTATTGTTGTGCTACATCACGCTTTATCATACATTAATAAGTTTCCAATGAAATATTTAAAGCAAAGTCCTGAAAATTAACAAGATGCAGTCTTGAGTGAAAACAAAAATTAATTTGGAATCTCTAACTTGAAAGGCTAATAAATCTCCAGCTGTAAGTATTGTCTCAGTAACTCCCCTCCAATAATGTCTGATGGCAAAATCTTGGTGTAAAAGGAGTCATTATGGATGACAACAGCTCAAGCAGCAAAAGTAGAGAGAATGTTCTTCTTGATGATGAACTCATCCACCTTGACCGCGTTAATCGGCTGATATAATGTAAGAATAAGCCACAATTAGGTTTCCAAATGAGAAGATGAGAACAATTTATCCTCTCCATCATCGGATCAAGCGAAAAGAAACATTCTGCTCACCTTCTCTAAGATGCGTTGCAAACGCTCAATTTCTTTCTTGGCGTAGTCTGCACCTTTTTCTAAGGAGCTTTTAGCAGCCTTTAGGTAGATCTTGCCGTACCTGAAGTTTCACAAACTAAAGGATCAACAGAACTTAAATCCAAGAAGGCAGGATTTAGGTATCTAAATGATCAAATGCGTACAAGCAGAAAATCTAAATCTGGAATGTTCATGGATGATACTGTTTAGTAGGTCTGTGTTATTTGCCTTCATTATTCATCTGTGTTTGTTTTAGATGGTGGCAAAGGAGTGAAAATGGTGCAAAATAAACTATCCAAGTGGGGAAATTGGGATCAGCACAGCAATATGTAGTGTTAACAAGGAATGAAAACCAAACAGCAGGGAAGGTTCATCTCTTCCTCTGACAATCAACTATCTGTGTAATAAAACAGAGAAACTTCAACTCGGTGTATAGTGTGCACCATCCTGAGTCCTTGACATGGTAAATGGATCTCATGAGTTGTATCAATGTATGAAAAGCTAAGAATGCAGCCAATCAATTCCAAAAGATTGTGGCACATAACATAAGCCACCAGAACTGATGATGGTTTACTAACAATCAGGATGGATTATTGTAGCGCATGGTAGGCCATGAGCTCTATCATAGTTTAGCCATTTAGGGAAACTGATAAGGGTCATGCACTTGTAAAATAAAGCCGCATGTAAGTATTAAAGATGTAGGAGCATATTGTAATAACAAAAAAACAGTTTCTCCCTCCTGTTTTCCCCAGACCCTTCTGTACACTCCTCTCTGAACCCTTTTGCACCCACGACACCACCTGCACTTGCCAACACCCTCTTTAGCACCAACACCTCTTCAATTGACCTCCTTTCCATTGGGATTTTCAGCCTTGATTCTCTACTATAGCTGCCACCTTTCTAGAATTTCCTATTTAGCACCGACACCTCTTCAATTGACCTCCTTTTCTTCGGATTTTCAGCCTTGACCCTCTACTATAGCTGCCAGATTTACGGAATTTGTAATTCCAGCTCTCTTCACTGGGATCGCCAAGGGCCATCAAGACCTCTGTACTTGGACAGTTGGACTGGATACCAGGATTTTAAAGTTGAGTTAAGAATAGACACCACATAATGGACACAACGTTCTCATGTTTTGCCCAAGTTTTGGATGCTCCAAGGAAAAAATGGAAGTTTGAGGGCTAAAAAGGAGCATCAAGGGTCAAAAACTACACAGCAGAACACTGTCTAACTGGAGTTGTTTTTTTTTTTTTTTTAAATACAAAACATAAACTACAAAATATCAACTATAACATCCCAGGATCACTCCTAATCAATGTTCGACCTTATCAAGTATAAATGTACCATGCATTATGTTATATATATCTAAGGGGAGAGAAATTCTTAAATATGAGAGCGAATACCAAAACAAAGTAACATGGTGTTATAAAAGAAATTCATTGAAGAAAACCAGCTGACAACACATTAATATACATATTCGGTAGTAGTGAGTGCAATAACTCAAGACTTGAAAAATGCCTTACCTTGCAGATGAACTGGTTAGCTTTGCAACTTCCTCTTCCATTCTAGAGAGAATTGCTTTTTGCTCATCATTGGAAGCACTCACGAACTCCTTCACTAAAGCATCCAAGCTTGCCACAATACCAGCCTGCATTAGTCAAACCAATCTTCAAATACGCCTGAAGAACAAAGTTTGTCAACATGATCCTTCACAATCTATCACTCACCTGGATAGTAAGTTGACCATTCGCATCCCGGTTAGTGCCACATTTCTCATTAATAAATTTAACAAAATCATCCAACTCACGTTCAGCCTCATAATCTTCACCGGCTTTGTTTCCCTTGGGGAAAAACTTCAAGGTAGGATAACCACTAACTCCATACCTGAAATGCAGAAGGCACCCCACTTAACAAACTAATCTCAGCATGACAAAGTTGAAAATTCTGGTCCTCCCACATAGGAAATGACTAAATAATCTTTTAATATAGTGAATTTTTAGATGGAATCATTCATATCAAACCAAATTATTACTAACACCCTATCATAGTAAGGATGATATACCAAAAAATAAAAAAATTGACTGAAAGAGGACTTCATCATGATAATTTGAGAAATAATAATGAATAAGCTCAAAATATAGCAGGTCATAATTTCACATTTTCACACAATTTTCATGCCAGATGAATGTTGGATAAGGTAGGAAGCATTTTAGGATGACACTTCCTTGCAAACATTGACGAATTCAAGTATTAAATTTGTAGAAAACAAGAATTGTGAGTGAACCAGATCCTCCTCTCGATCAGATGTTGAGTCTGCACGTAAGGTATCAATTGGCATCACAATACCACAATTCCCCAAATATAAATCTAGTACACAGGTGATTAGAAATACAGAACTCTCAGTTTGACAACTACTTGTCAATATGTAAGCTTCAAAATACATATAATTCAATAACTGATACATACTTTCAACTTACACTAAATTAATACCATATAATATTTCTCCAAAATCTAAATAGGCAGCAGAACTAATGAAGCATTAAAGGTACACAATAAACTGAATCCAGATCAATGAATATATCAACTTTCAACCTCATTTTGTTAGCTAATAGCATAAAGAAGCAGATTCTAGATTGTGATCGTCCATGAAACTTAACAGTGTACACCATATGAAAATTGCATATTCAAGACTTACTTTTCTGCTAAATCCTTGTATTTATCAGCATCCAAGTTAGCAATGACAACATCCTCTTCCAATTTGTATGCATTGGCTAACTTCTCATATATCTGCACCAAAAAAAAATTAGGTTAGATCGAGTAATCTCATAATTAAAAACATGGCAAATATGACCTTAGGCTAATCTAAGGCTTAAGCACTGTCTCAACTAAAATACTCACAGGAGCAAGATGCTTGCAGTGGCCACACCTGTTTGAAGATTAAGAAACCTCAGTCATCTATAGTGGATAAGGAAAAGTATCTAATACTACAAATGAAGAGAAAAAAAGGGAACCTCAGCAAAACACTAACCATGGTGCATAGAATTCAACAAGAACATCCTTATTTACATCGAGGACAATCTGGTCAAATGTCTCTGGAGTCAATACTACTACATTAGAAGGGATAGTTGCTAGTTTCACATTTGTTCCTACAACAATAAGCCCACAAATAAAAGGAAAAAAATTAATTCAGGTGAAGAAGAATATTTGACCATATCTGAAATTGTCATTTCAATAATTTTTAGTAAATATAATTTGCATTGTACCCCCTTCAGTATTCACAAACTCAGTAAGTGCTTCTGCAGTTCGTGGACCTTCATATCTGCATGATTGTTCATATTTATTATGCATCATATGAAAAGACGACTGTTCTGCGAAAGATTAAAGAAAAACATAAAACCAAAATGATGTATAGAATTCCAGGACAGGATTATACTCACTTTTTTGGTTCCAAGGACCCTTTAGGAAACCACTGAATTGTTGGGTATCCTGACACTCCATACTTGCTGCATATACTCTTATGTTCGTCACAGTCCACCTAAATATAACAAAAAAAAGGTAAATTAAGACCAATCACTATATAACAGTATAGCACACTATATAATGTGCGACATTTAGGCTCAAAATGATCAGAAAATATAAAAACCAATAAAGGAATCCGAGCATGTCCTATTCAGCAAAAGAGATGATGGTTCTTGGCCTGATTTAGGACGATGCTAACCTTCCCAATCAAAACAGATTTAGCCTTTTTAAAGCTCGATCCAAGCTTTTCATATTCAGGGGCAAGCTTCTTACAGTGTCCACACCTGCGACAAAATGGTATTAGAAGGGCTAAAATTATGCAATTAAAATACACACACGGAGATCCTTTGCTTTAACCTAGATACTCCTTAATGGTGTCTCCATTCACCTTCTATAGTCTTGGCAAACAATCAGTTATGAGAATCGACCATATACAGTGCATTTCAAGTGTATCTTCTAAAGAAAAATACAAGATGCGGTTTCATTTCGACACAAGAAGAGGCATTGGTGAAGAGCAAACAAGAATTTCGACATCAAAGGCACAGAAGTAGGTTTCGATTTCCGAACAATAAGCTAAGATAAATATGAGACCATTTCATGTTCTATCTTTCTCCGTTCGAATTTTTCCATCAAAAGCGAACTCAGCGTCCCCAAATCCATCACGAAAACTACAAGAACCACTGAAAATCAACAACCGTAAAGCAGACTATTTAGGCCGTCAAGGATCTGACAGAAAGATTCTTCCGGGTGAAGGTTGCAAAAAACTTCAGCAGATCATCCAGAGTTAAGCAAGAGAAGGAGAAAAAAAAAAGGAATACCATGGAGCGTAGAACTCGACAAGGGCGGCACGATCCTGGCCGACCTCCTTCTCAAAATTGGCCTCGGTGAGGACGACCACGTCGCCGTCGGCGAAGGCGTAGGCGAAGAGAAAAGCTAGATTTACGGCTCCAAGAGCAAACCAAATCTGAGATCGCCCCATTCTCCTTCTCCTTCTCCTTCGTCCCCGGATCGAAGTAGTAGTTGAGATTGCTTGATGAACGATGGCGGCGATTGCTTTATAGACATTTGCGTAGATCTAAATGTTGACCGTGAGTAGATTCAAAGGTGGAGATTGCTCGATACACCTCGTCGAGGGACAAATTGACCGTCCGATCCGATCAGGTTTCATACTGCTGTCAGGATTTTTTACTTTGGTTATTATTTTCAATAATTTTTATCCTCTATCGAAACAACTCAATCTTTCAACAGTTGAATTTTAATTATTTATTTTATGCCGGTCTGGTATTTAACAAAGAAAATAAATAAAGTTGCAAAGTCGTGAAAAATAATGAAATACTATTTTAATGTTACAGAATCGTGAACAGTTGATGAAAATAATAAAATAATATGTTTAATGAGTAGTGGTAGCAAAAGATGTCACTGGCAACTTAGAAGGCCTGTGACATATTGTAAGTAATTTTTTCCTCCGATCATAAATGGATTAAAAGTATTGATTATCTAGATGAGGCTTTATTAGAATTTATTAATTTAGTTCAAAATTAATTAGTTCAAATAACTAAATAGCTGGATTAAAAAAAATCATCTCAACTCTCTTACAATTCTTTTTCCTTTAACGATTTATCCTTATAATAAATTGAGCATAAATGAAGTTTGAGTTAAACTTAAATAAAATTTTCAATTAATAAGTGTAAATATGCTTCATATATTAGATGAGGAAGCTTAAAAAGCATCATCTGGGCTCAGATTGCTTATTTATGGTTTTTGAATGAATGTCATGAGATGCCTAAAATGTTTAGATATTTAAAATTGTTTTTGAACTAGCAAAGAGTACAATTAGGGCAATAGAACATTTGGGAATATGTTTAGTCAATAATAAAAAATAAATAAGATAAAATTTAGAAAGCTAGTCACATTATTAATGTTCATAAATAATGAATAAAGTGTCCCTAGGATTATGGTACAGTGGTAAGGGTGTTCATTTATCTCCTAAGTATTTACAGTTCAATTCTTAACTATAGTACATTTGTAAGAATTTTTCCTCCAAATAAAGTTCTCATGCCACTTGGCTAGATAAAATGTCTTTATTTGCCTATATATAGAGAGAGGAGTGTAAGTCTCTCGTTTATCACTCATTTTAGGATGGATAATTCCGTCTCACATTTTCACCACCAAATAAATCTAGAAAGTGAGTGGCTCTAGACGTGTGCCTCCAGTCTCACATTCAATCACCAGTAGCATTCTGCCTGTTAACATCAAACAAGCCGATTGAACTTCTTCACTAAAATCAAAGAAGACGAATTGATAAAAAATTAATTAATTTGATAAAAATTGAAAT
>JBAMIE010000022.1:6648766-6668862 GCA_037177295.1 Kaempferia parviflora | reverse complement strand
AAATGAAAAAAAAAGACAACTGGACAAAAACTAAAAGATTTTAGTGGAGAGCTCGAGATATGACATGTATATTGTCATCGCTCATAAGCTTAGGACTCTTTAAAGGTTGGAGTTTATGTTCAAAAACCTAACATTTATCAAGTGATGAAATGAACCGATCATATGCATAGTGATCCGGTCCGAGATAGGGATGG
Organism: Kaempferia parviflora; assembly: GCA_037177295.1. Lineage (NCBI taxonomy): Eukaryota > Viridiplantae > Streptophyta > Magnoliopsida > Zingiberales > Zingiberaceae > Kaempferia > Kaempferia parviflora. The sequence continues at coordinate 6,668,668 of JBAMIE010000022.1, read as the reverse complement.
GATGACTCAGCAAAGTAATCACGATCGAGTAATTTTGACTTCCTTCGAGTCGGGATTATTTTAGGTCATGCTTCAATCAAGTCGGGCTTCAACAAATCAACTTTCATAACGCAGAGTAACTAGGAGATCCTTCGAATAAAGGTTTGGAAAGACTCAAGAAAGCAATTAGAAGGGGGCTAAGCTGAACCGTGGTAAAACACTTTCGACGACGCTCAAGTCACAAATGGAGAAAACAAATGATAAAAGTAAGGAGAGTAGAAAGTTATAAGATTGCTTGCCTTAGTATTGCAACCGTTTACTTTTAAATAGAAAGTAAAAGAGTGACCTAGTTTCCAAAGGGTACATCTCTTCCTTTTGTTACCGAGAGATGTCTCTCTGGATGACCGATGCTTTAACTGCCGCGTCCTTAGTGATTGGAGCTTTAACAATCGCCAAGTCGAATCTCAATTTGGGCGAGGATGTAACTCGGACTGAATTGATGTTTTCTTTTTGGGGCTAATTTGATCGGAACTCAATTTGATTTGACTCGGACTTGGTCTAAACTAATCTGCGCTTGGTCTGACAGTCTAACTCAACCTGAGCTAGATTGGTCTTGACCTGAATTAGTTTGACTTGAATCGAACTCCACTTTGACGTGTTGTTCCATTTTTTCTTGATTTTTGACTTGACTATGTCACGTCGTGTGGGAAAAGGCGATTCGTTAGCCCCCATCGTCCACTCTAACCCGTCCCTAGGTTAACACGGAGGAGGTAAATCACATGTGACTACTAGGCATTAGTGCAAATGGTTAAAGCATATGAGAGGTATATGCTCGGACGAGTCGATTTTGACCTCATATGGTAACCTCTCATGTCTTAATCATCGTACCGTCCCGTACGTCGTGGTGGTGGTAGTGGTAGTGGTTATTTCCATCGCATCACATAGTATAACCATTTTCATCAACAAATTATTATTCAATTTCTTTTTTAGTGATGACAAAAGAAAAGAAAAAAGTTTTGAGTTTTACAAGTTGCATCATCAACCAGGAAAGTTAGACAGGGAGAGGCAATTGGGAGTGGGGGTGTCAGAAGCAATGTGGAGGTGAAGATGAGCAAAAATAATAATGTATTTTTTTGTTCCTTTTAAAAAAATATTTATACCAAATAATTCTTATATTAATGTTTTATGTTGAATAATTCTAAACTTTATAATCGCAATTTAAATTACAATTTTATTGTTGCAAATTGAACTATATATTTTTCATCTCAATTTTGTTGTTGCATTCTAGTAACATAATTACAAGTTAATTAAATAGTGCATGTCTACTCAAAGAATCTAAATGAAACTATGATCAAAAGAAGACAAAGAAGAGGATAAAGCTTATGGAAAAGGCAGAAAAACCAAAAGCATCGAAGAGAATGCATTTCGATCGTTCAATGGAATCATCATCCCTAAAATTTCTAATAATTTTATTTGAATAATGGGGACGCGAGATAATCCGAAGCAGTATTTGTGATTCGAAGCATGCCTAATGGCAAGCCCTATTCGAGTACCAACTCAGTTACACCCGTGGGGCTACGTTTACTGAACTCAGTCCTTCACTAAGAAGGTATAAAACAATTAATTTATATTTAATTATCATTTCCAATTTAAATTCATTTCCTAACCTTTCTAAACTCACTGATCTTTAAGAAAAACAGAGCTTCAATACTTCAAAGAATCAGTATCCTGTCTGCGTGCGTGAACGATGCCAAATATTTGGAGGTTTTCCAGAAGTGTTTTCTTTTTCAGAATTGGAAACTGAAAACAACCTTTTTTTTTTTTTTTTTTTACAAGACTGTCATTTAATGTGCATTTATATTTCAAAGAAAAGAAACAAAAATCAGATATATCTTAATAAAGAAAAAAAAAGAGGAATACTGATCTGGTACAGTCTTTGTTGTCCACAACGTAATGGACCTGCCTAACACATTAAAAAGAACAAAACAGCAAACTATTAAAGGAGTTATGTAGACTAATGCAAGTTTGTTTGTAGGTTCTTTCAGTGGAACTATAGATTTTATGTGAACTATGAGGACCAAACTGAGAAACAAATATACATGAAGAATCCAACCAAAGGGAGGATCAAAAAATTAAAGTTTATTAATATATTTTTTGAAAAAAAAACTTTTTTTTGGGTGAATGGCCCGGATCAAGCTCTCGTCATTGCCAGCTAATGACTGATATCTTCCTTTATGATTGGGAGGAGCAGCTCTCTGTACAAAATTTTCTCTCTCTCTCCCTCTTCTTCCTCGAAGCTTGAGCTCTTCAGGAGTCGATGGATTCTGAAGCTTTGCTTCAAGACCAAACAACGGATGGGGTATTTGCTAGCTCTCTGCCCTTTCATTTCCTTCCATTCATGTCAGACATTTTCTCTCTCTCCTTCTCGATTCTTGGGATGTGTTAAGTGTATTTTCCTCCATTTACAGCTCCTCTTCAAGGTTTTTGCTATGTGATTATACTGTTTTTTGCTGCAAAAACATATATATATTTTAAGGAGATTGAAACAGATTAAGTATATTTTCTCTATATTTAAGTGTGTTTTTTTATTGTATATGTCTCTTTCTTTTAGTGCTCACTCCAGATTAACTGATTAAGCACTGATCTCCTTGTATTTTGTAATTTTCCTGCAAAAAAAAAAAAAATGTTTTTTAAGTTATGTGCGAGCTCTCTGTGTTTTAATTTTCATTTCATTTTCACTTTTCATTGATTAATTGTTTCTCTTATCTAATTTCATGAGGTTTTGATCGCGAGAAAATGTTTTAGGAGTTCTTAATTTTGTCGATAAAAAACATTATAAAATGAACAAAACTGTTGGGCTATAGAACACTTTTAAATACTTCAATTATTTTGTAATTCACCGTAACTACTCTCCGATCGACCAACTTGTATAGTACTCTTGGGGTGGCAAAAACTATTCTCCAACCTAATGTGATATTGGTTTAAAATAAATTGGTGTTTTTATTTATTGAAAACTTTATTCTTGAGTAATTTTTTCTTTTAAATCTTGGATTATTGAATTTGGCTTATTTCTGATTGTAAAAAAGACAGTTCATTGACATATATTCTTAAAATTAATTAAATGCACGGTTCTTTTGGTGTTTTTCTTTTCTTTTCTTTTCTGAGGAACATAAATTAATTTATTGCAGATTTAATCGCTTTTTATTCGTCTGATCTGTCTGTGGTTGTTTTCTTCTTCCATGTGCCACTATTTTTTCCTAGTGGTTGTTTTCTTGATATATATATTTTTAGTGACACTATCAAGTAAATTATTAAATCTATAATGTTTACAAAAAGAACAGAGTTGTATTTCTTTTAAAAAAAATTAACGATAAGTATTAATTAATTTAAATTTGTTAGTCTAGCTTTCTATATTGATTTTGTAGTTGATTTTATAAAAAAAATATTGATAAAAAAAATTGATAAACACAAATTGGTAATCAATGCCATTTTAAGCTTTGAGAAGCAGAAATTAGTTTGTATAAACATTCTTAAAAAGACAGAAATTTCTAAATACTCATTTGAGATTTTGTTGATTTTTTTTTTCTGCTTTTGATTTCTTAAAAGAATAGAGCGATATCAATTGAATTTCTTCAATTTAAAATGTAAAATTTTCATTGCAAAATCTTGAAAAAATTACTAAAAAAATTGAGTATTGACTAATTTTCAGAACAAAAAAAGAAGATACCTTTTGCTTTCTTGATTTGATTTGAATCGGCATCTCAAACTGAAGAATTCATATGAAAACCTTCCACAAACTGAGTGCAGGAGAATAACTCCATGCAGGCAATTGTCAGTCAGAAACAGTACTTGAATGGAGAAGAGCTCAAAGGCAAGAATGCAACCATTGCTGAGCTTGTGCAGAATACTACAGAAGTTAATAATCATGGTGAGATTTCTGATTCAGGGGTTTCAATCTCACCGGAAACTTTTGTTCATCAAGAGTCGAAAGACCTGTATGAATCAGTTGTTGATTGTTTTAAGATGCCAAGTTCAGCATCAGAAAAACAGGACAGATCAGAAGAAGTTGATTCCTTCAGTTTAATATCTGTGGATGTTTCATCCACAGAAGAGGCTACAAATAAGACAATTGAGATCATCAAGGACAAGATTGAAGGCTTTGAAGACAAGAATGACGAGCTTGACAGGCCACTGGATACTGCATATCCAGCCAAAGAAGTTACAGTTGCCAATGGTAAGCTTGAGGCTTTTCCGGTCGAGTCTGATAGTGCTAATTTGGCTGGAGATGCTGAGGAAGCCACTGAGCTAGAAGATAAATCTGCTATTGCAACTGTTGAGGAGGCTAAAGATCTAGAGGCTAAATCTTCAGAACTTAATAAAGAAGTCGGAGTTCATGTTGAAGAACAAGTTGTGACTGAGTTGGATAGTGTAACTTCAGCAATTTTAAACGCTGAGGAAACTAGAGAAGCAGAAGTCACAGATGATAACCATGAACCAACAGCAAACGTTGAGGAACAAGTTCCAATTGAGTCAAATTTTGCTACTTCGATTGTTGAAGTTGCCGAGGAAACGAGAGAAGTAGAAGCTAAACTTGAAGATGAAAAGGAAGTATCTTCAGCAATTGTTAATGTTGAGGAAAGTAGAGAAGCTGAACAAGTTTCAATTGAGTCGTTTGCTGCTCCTTCAGCTGTTGCAGTCATTGAGGAAACAAGAGAAATGAAAGCTAAACTTGAAGATGGAAAGGAACTACCTTCAGTAATTGTTGATGCTGTAGAAGCTGAACTCACAGATAACCAAGAAACGACAGCTAATGTTGGGGAACATGTTCCGACTGAGTCAATTTTTGCTACTTCAGTTGGTGCAGTTGCTCAGGAAACTAGAGAAATAGAAGCAAAACTTGAAGATGAAAGCAATGTATCTTTGATAATTGTTAATGCTGAAGGAACTATAGAAGCAGAAGCTGAACTCATCACAGATGATAACCATGAAACACCGACAAATGTTGAGGAACAAGTTCCAACTGAGTCAATTTTTGCTACTTCAACTATTGCGGTTGCTGAAGAAACAAGAGAAATAGAAGCTAAACTTGAAGATGAAAGCAATGCATCTTCAATATTTGTTAATGTTGAAGGAACTACAGAAGTGGAAGTTGAACTCATAGATGATAACTATGAAACAAAAACAAATGTCGAGGAACAAGTTCTGACTGAGTCAGTTTTTACTACTTCAACTATTGCAGTTGCTGAGGAAACAAGAGAAATAGAAGCTAAACTTGAAGTTGAAAAGAAAGTATCTTCGATGATTGTTAATGTAGAGGGGGCTGCAGAAGCAGAAGCAGAAACTGAACTCACAGATGATAATCATGAAACGCCGACAAATGTTGAGAAACAAGTTCCAACTGAGTCAATTTTTGCTACTTCAACTATTGCAGCTGCCGAGGAAACAAGAGAAATAGAGATTAAACTTGAAGATGAAAAGAAAGTATCTTCGATGATTGCTAATGTAGAGGGGACTACAGAAGAAGCAGAAGTTGAACTCACAGATGATAACCATGAAACACCGACAAATGTTGAGGAACAAGTTCCGACTGAGTCAATTTTTTCTACTTCAGTTGGTGCAGTTGCTCAAGAAACAAGAGAAATAGAAGCTAAACTTGAAGATGAAAAGAAAGTATCTCCAAGAATTTTTAATGATGAGGGAACTACAGAAGTGGAATCTCTACTCACAGATGATAAGCACAAAACAACAATAAATGTTGAGGAACAAATTCCAACTGAGTCAATTTTTGCAGTTTCTGAGGAAATAAGAGAAATCGAAGCAAAATTTGAAGATGAAAGCAATGTATCTTTCATAATTGTTAATGCTGAAGGGACTACAGAAGCAGAAGCTGAACTGGCAGATGATAACCATGAAGCAACGACAAATATTGAGGAACAAGTTCCAACTAAGTCAATTTTTGCTACTTCAACTATTGCCGAGGAAACAAGAGAAATAGAAACTAAACTCGAAGGTGAAAAGGAAGTCTCTTCATCAATTGTTAATACTCAGGGGACTACAGAAGCAGAAGCTGAATTCACAGGTGATAACCAAGAAATGACGACAAATGTTGAGGAACATGTTCCAACCGAGTCAATTTTTGCTTCTTCAGCTATTGTAATTACTGAGGAAATGAGAGAACTAGAAGTTAAACTTGAAGATGAAAAGGAAGTAGGAACAGAAGCTGATCTACAACTTCCAACTGATTCCTGTAGTGCTACTTCAGTTATCGGAACTGCTAATGGAATTGTGGAACTAGAGGCTAAAATTGCAGACAGTATCAAAGTAGTTGCAAATGAAGTTGAAAAAGAAGCTCCTGTTGAACCAGTTGTTGATTCTTCCTCTGCCACAATTGTCGAGGAATCAAAGGGGATACAAGATAGAGTTGAGCAACAAGTTTCAAGTGATTCCAGCATTGCCACTTTAGCAATTGGACCATTTGAGGAAACTAAGGAGAAAGAACTTGCAGTTGATGACCATGAAGTACCTGCAGATGTTGAAAAACAAGCTCTAAGTGAGTCCAGTGATGCTACTTTAGCTATCTCAATCACCGAAGAAGCTCGAGAGACAGAAGCTAAAATTGAAAAAGAAGAGAAAAAAGAGGCCACAGAAGTTGAAGAAATAGATTCAAGAAATTATACCACTCCAGATGCTGGAGTTGCCGAGAAAACTGAAGGGCTTGTTTCTGAGCTTGTGGATGATCACCAGGAAGTCCTGACGGAAGAAGAGAAACAAATTCAAGCTGAGGAAACCACAGAGATAGCAGCTAAAACCGAAGATGTTAATATGAAAATGGAAACAGAAGTGGATCATCAATTTTCAAGTGATTCCACTAGTTCTGCTTCAGCTCCTGGAGTTGCTGAGAAAACAGAAGAGATAGAGGCTACGTTTGCGAATAATAGCAAGGAACTGATAACAGAAGCTGAAAAGTACATTGCAACAGATATCGAAGAGAAAGAAGCAACAATAGAAGCTCAAGAACAAGTTCCAAGCGATTCTAGTACTTCAACTTCAGCTAATGCAATTGCTGAGGAAACTGAAAGACTAGAGACTAAGCTTATAGAAGATGATGGAGAGGTGCCGGCAGAAGTTGAGAAACAAGTTCAAAGTGAGGAATCCACAGACTTAGGAGCTGAACTTGGTGATGGTAAGACAGAAATGGAGCAACAATTTCCAAGTGATTCCACTAGTCCTACTTCCACTACTGGAGTTACTGAGAAATCTGGAGGGATTGAAGCTGAAATTGCAGTTGACAACCAAGAAGTGATAACAGAGTCTGAAAATCAAATTGAAATTGCAACTGAGATCAGTGATGTTACTTTAGCTGTTGTTACTTCTGATGAAGCTCCACATGATGAAGATAAAATTGTAAATGATGAGAAAGAAACAGTGGCAGAAGCTCAACAAGTTCCAAGTGATTCTAGTACTTCTACTTCAGACAATGGAATTTCTGAGGAAACTGAAAGTCTAGAATCTAAGCATATAGATGACGATCGAGAGGTGCTGACAGAAGATGAAAAACAAGTTCCAAATGAGGAATCCACAGAGGTAGGAGCTAAACTTGAGGATGGTGTCAGAGACGAAACAGAAGCAGAGCAACAATTTCCAAGTGATTCCACTAGTCCTACTTCAGCTATTGGAATTGCGGAGAAACCCATAGAGATTGAAGCTGAGCTTACAAATGACAAGCAGGAAGAGATAACAGAAGTTGAAAAGCAAGTTGCACGTGAGACTACTGATGTTACTTTAGCTGCTGAAGAATTAAGACAAATTGAGGATGATGGAAAAGAAGCAGCAGTGGAGGTTCAAGAACAAGTTCCAAGTGATTCTACTACTTCCAATGAATTTGGCAAATTTGTAGATGATGAGAAAGAAACAGTAATAGAAGTTCAAGAACAAGTTCCAAGTGATTCTAGTACTTGTGCTTCAGCTAATGGAATTTCTGAGGAAACTGAAAGGCTAGAATCTAAGCATATAAATGATGATCAAGAGGTGCCTGCAGAAGCTGAGAAACAAGTTCCAAGGGATGAATCAACAGATGTAGACAATGGTGAGACAGAAGTAGAATCAGAAGTGGAGCAACAATTACCAAGTGATTCCACTAGTCCTACTTCAGCTCTCAGAATTGTTGAGAAATTCATAGAGATTGAAACTGAACTCGCAAATGACAAGCAGGAAGAGAAAACAGAAGCTGAAAAGCAAGTTGCATGTGAGAGTAGTGATGTTACTTTATCTGCTGTAACTGCTGAAGAATTCAGACAAACTGAAGATGATGAGAAAGAAGCAGCGGTGGAGGTTCAAGAACAAGTTCCAAGTGATTATAGTACTTCCAATGAATTCGGAAAAATTGAAGATGATGAGAAAGAAGCAGTGGAGGTTCAAGAACAAGTTCCAAGCGATTCTAGTACTTCCAATGAATTCTGCAAATTTGTAGATGATGAGAAAGAAACAGCAATAGAAGATCAAAAACAAGTTCTAAGTGATTCTAGTACTTGTGCTTCAGCTAATGGAATTTCTGAGGAAACTGGAAGGCTAGAATCTAAGCATATAGATGATGATCGAGAGGTGCTTGCAGAATCTGAGAAACAAGTTCCAAGGGATGAATCAGAAGCTTTTGGAATTGCTGAGAAATCCATAGAGACTGAAGCTGAACTTGCAGATGACAAGGAGAAAGAGAAAACAGAAGCTGAAAAACAAGTTGCCAGTGAGACTAGTGATGTTACTTTATCTGCTGAAGAATTCAGACAAATTGAAGATGATGAGAAAGAGCCAATATTGGAGGTTCAAGAACAAGTTCCAAGTGATTCTATTACTTCTAATGAATTCGGAAAAATTGAAGATGATGAGAAAGAAGCAGCAGTGGAGGTTCAAGAACAAGTTCCAAGTGATTCTAGTACTTTCAATGAACTAAAAGAAATAGTAGATGATGAGAAGGAAACAGCAGTAGAAGTTGAAGAACAAGTTCCAAGTGATTCTAGTGCTTCCACTTCACCTAATGGAATTTCTGAAGAAATTGAAAGGAAAGAATCTAAGCATATAGATGATGATCGAGAGGTGCTAGTAGAAGCTGAGGAACAAGTCCCAAGTGAAGAATCCACAGAGGTAGGAGCTAAACTTGACAATAGTGAGACAGAAGTAGAAACAGAAGCAGAACAACGATTTTCAAGTGATTCCACTAGTCCTATTTCGACTAGTGGAATTGCTGAGAAATCTATGGATATTGAAGTTGAACTTGCATATGACAAGCAGGAAGTGATGGCAGAATCTGAAAAGCAAGGTGCAAGTGAGATTGGTGATGTTACTTTAGCTCATATTAGTGCTGAAGAATTCAGACAAACTGAAGATGTTGAGAAAGAAGCAACAGTGGAGGTTCAAGAACAAGTTCCAAGCAATTCTAGTACTTTCAATGAATTCAAAGAAATTGTAGATGATGAGAAGGAAACATCAGTAGAAGTTGAAGAAGAAGTTCCAAGTGATTCTAGCACTTCCACTTCAGCTAATGGAATTTTTGAGGAAATTGAAAGGCAAGAATCTAAGCATATAGATGATGATCAAGAGGTGCTCATAGAAGCTGAGAAACAAGTTCCAAGTGACGAATCCACAGAGGTAGGAGCTACACTTGATGATGGTGAGACAGAAGCAGAAACAGAAGCAGAACAACAATTTCCAAGTGATTCCACTAGTCCTACTTCAGCTATTGGAATTGCTGTAAAATCTGTGGATATCGAATCTGAACTTGCAGATGACAAGCAGGAAGTGATAACAGAAGCTGAAAAGCAAGTTGCAAGTGAGACTGGGGATGTTACTTTAGCTGCTATTATTACTGAAGAATTCAGACAAATTGAAGATGATGGGAAAGAAGCAGCAGTGGAGGTTCAGGAACAAGTTCCAAGTGATTCTAGTACTTTCAATGAATTTGAAAATTTTGAAGAGGAGGAGAAAGAAGCAGCAGTGGAGGTTCAAGAACAAGTTCCAAGTGATTCTAGTACTTTCATTTCAGCTAGTGGAATTTTGGAGGAAATTGAAGGGCTGGAATCTAAGCATATAGATGATGATCAAGAGGTGCCCGCAGAAGCTGAGAAACAAGTTCCAAGTAACAAATTCACAGAGGTAGGAGCTACACTTGACGATGGTGAGACAGAAGTAGAAACAGAAGTGGAACAACAATTTCCAAGTGATTCCATTAGTCCTGCTTCAGCTATTGAAATTGCTGAAAAATCTGTGGAGATTGAAGCTGAACTTTTAGATGACAAGCAGGAAGTGAAAACAGAAGCTGAAAAGAAAGTTGCTAGTGAGAATAGTGATGTTACTTTAGCTGCTGTTAGCGCTGAAGAATTAAGACAAACTGAAGATGATGACAAAGAAGAAACAGTGGAGGTTCAAGAACAAGTTCCAAGTGATTCTAGTACTTGTGCTTCAGCTAATGGCATTTCTGAGGAAACTGAAAGGCTAGAATTTAAGCATATAGATGATGATAGAGAGGTGCTTGCAGAAGCTGAGAAACAAGTTTCAAGAGATGAATCAACAGATGTAGAAGCTAAGATTTATGATGGTGAGGCAGAAGTAGAATCAGAAGTGGAGCAAAAATTACCAAGTGATTCCAGTAATCCTACTTCAGCTATTGGAATTGCTGAGAAATCCATAGAGAATGAAGCTGAACTTTCAGATGACAAGCAGGAAGAGAAAACAGAAGCTGAAAAGCAAGTTGCGAGTGAGACTAGTAATGTTATTTTATCTGCTGTTACTTCTGAAGAATTCAGACAAATTGAAGATGATGAGAAAGAAGTAATATTGGAGGTTCAAGAAAAAGTTCCAAGTGATTCTATTACTTCCGATGAATACAGAAAAATTGAAGATGATGAGCAAGAAGAAGCAGTAGAGGTTCAAGAACAAGTTCCGAGTGATTCTAGTACTTTCACTTCAGCTAGTGGAATTTTGGAGGAAACTGAACGGCTGGAATCTAAGCATATAAATGATGATCAAGAGGTGCCTACAGAAGCTGAGAAACAAGTTCTAAGTAACAAATCCACAGAGGTAGGAGCTACACTTGACAATGGTGAGAAAGAAGTAGAAACAGAAGCGGAACAACAATTTTTAAGTGATTCCACTAGTCCTACTTCAGATTTTGGAATTGCTGAAAAATTTGTGGAGATTGAAGCTGAGCTTTCAGATGATAAGCTGGAAGTAAAAACAGAAGCTGAAAAGCAAGTTGATAGTGAGAATAGTGATGTTACTTTAGCTGCTGTTAGTGCTGAAGATTTGGGACAAACTAAAGATAATGAGAAAGAAGCACCAGTGGAGGTTCAAGAACAAGTTCCAAGCGATTCTAGTACTTTCAATGAATTCAAAGAAATTGTAGATGATGAGAAGGAAACAACTGTAGAAGTTGAAGAACAAGTTCCAAGTGATTCTAGTACTTCCACTTCAGCTAATGGAATTTCTGAGGAAATTGAAAGGCAAGAATCTAAGCATATAGATGATGATCAAGAGGTGCTTGTAGAAGCTGAGAAACAAGTTCCAAGTGACGAATCCACAGAGGTAGGAGCTACACTCGACAATGGTGAGACAGAAGTAGAAACAGAAGCAGAACAACAATTTCTAAGTGGTTCCACTAGTCCTACTTCAGGTATTGGAATTACTGAAAAATATGTGGATATTGAAGCTGAACTTGCATATGACAAGCAGATAACAGAAGCTGAAAAGCAAGTTGCAAGTGAGATCAGTGATGTTACTTTGGCTCCTATTAGTGCCGAAGAATTCAGACAAACTGAAGATGTTGAGAAAGAAGCAACAATGGAGGTTCAAGAACAAGTTCCAAGCGAAGATGATGAGAAAGAAGCAGCAGTGGAGGTTCAAGAACAAGTACAGAGTGGTTCTAGTACTTCTGCTTCATCTAGTGGAATTTCTGAAGAAACTGAAAGGCTAGAATCTAAGGATATAGATGATGATCCAGAGATGCCAGCAGAAGCTGAGAAACAGGTTCCAAGTGATAAATCCATAGAGGTAGGAGTTACACTTGACGAAGGTGAGACAGAAATAGTGGAACAACAATTTCCAAGTGATTCAACTAGTCCTACTTCAGCTATTGGAATTGCTGGAAATTCTGTGGTGATTGAATCTGAACTTGCAGATGACAAGCAGGAAGTGATAACAGAAGCTGAAAAGCAAGTTGCATGTGAGATTGGTGATGTTACTTCAGCTGCTATTGTTACTGAAGAATTCAGACAAATTGAAGATGATGGGAAAGAAGCAACAGTGGAGGTTCAAGAACAAGTTCCAAGTGATTCTAGTACTTTCAATGAATATGAAAAAATGGAAGATGATGAGAAAAAAGCAGCAGTGGAGATTCATGAACAAGTTCCAAGTGATTCTAGTACTTCCGCTTCAGCTAGTGGAATTTCTGATGAAACTGAAAGACTAGAATCTAAGGCTATAGATGATAATCTAGACGAGCCTGCAGAAGCTGAGAAACAAGTTCCAAGTGAGAAATCCATAGAGGCAGGATCAAAACTTGACAATGGTGAAACAAAAGTAGAAACAGAAACAAAGCAACGATTTCCAATTACTGATTCCACTAGTCCTACTTCAGTTTTTGGAATTGTTGAGAAATCCATAGAGATTGAAGCTGAACTTGCAGATGACAACTATGAAGTAAAAAAAGAAGCTGAAAAACAAGATGCAAGTGAGACAAACAATGTTACTTTAGTTGTTTTTGTTGCTGAAGCATTCGAACAAATTGAAGATGATAAGAAAGAAGCAACAGTGGAGGTTCAAGAACAAGTTCCAAGTGATTCTAGTAGTTCATATGAATTTGGAAAAATTGTAGATGATGAGAAAGAAACAACAATAGAAGTTCAAGAAGAAATTTCAACTGATTCTACTACTTGCACTTCAGCTGATGGAATTGCTAAGGAAACTAAAAGACTAGAATCTAAGTTAATAGATAATGATCCAAGGGTGCCTGCAGAAGCCGAAAAACAAATTCCAAGTGAGGAATTCATAGAGATGGGAGACCAAATTTTCAATGGTAAGACAGAAACAGAGACAGGAGTGGAGCAACAATTTTCAAGTGATGCCACTAGTGCAACTTCAGCTATGGGAATTGTTGATAAATCTGGAGAAATTGAAGCTGAACTTGAAGAAGACAACAAGCAGAAAGTAGAGCCTGAAGTTGAACTTGCAGATGACAAACAGGAAGTGATAGCTGAAGCTGAAAATCAAGTTGCAAGTGAGACTAGTGATGTTGCTTTAGCTGTTGATACTGCTGAAGAGTTCAGAAACACTGAAGCTAAAATTGAAGATAATGAGAAAGAAGCTGCAGCGGAGGCTCAAGAACAAGTTCCAAATGATTCTAGTACATCTGAGGATACTAAAAAGTTAGAAGCTGAGCTTACAGATGAAGATCAAGTGGTCCAGATAGAAGATGCGAAACAAATTCCGGTTGAGGATTCCACAGAGGAAAGAACTAAAGTTGAAGATGGTAGGACAGAAGTAGAAAGTGAAGTTGAGAAACAATTTCCAAGGGATTCCGTTATTCCATCAGCGATTGAAACTGCTGAAAAAACTAGAGAGATTGAAGCTGAACTTGCAGATGAAAACCAGGAAGCGATAACAGTTGCTGAAAAGCAAGTTGCAAGTGGGACTATTGGTGTTGCTTTAGCAGTTGTTACTACTGCTGCTGAAGTTGGAAAAACTGACGCTAAAATTGAAGATGATGAGAAAGAAGCAGCAGTGAAGGTTCAAGAACAAGTGCAGAGTGATTTTGGTATTTCCACTTCAGCTGATAAAATTGTTGAGGAAACTATAAAGTTAGAACCTAAGCTTATAGAAGAAGACCAAGTGGTGCTGACAGAAGACGCAAAACAAATTCCGGTTGAGGAATCCACTGATATAGGAGCTAAAGTTGAAGATGGTAAGGCTGAACTAGAAAATGAAGTTGAGCAACAATTTCCTACTGATACTGTTTTTCCTATTTCAGCTATTGAAATTACTGAGAAATCTGAGGAGATTGAAACTGAACTTGCAGATGAAAGCCAGGCTGCGATAACAGAAGCTGAAAAGCAAGTTGCAACTGAAGCTAGTGATGCTACTTTAGCTGTTGTTAGTGCTGATGAAGTTGGAAACAATGAAGTTGATGTTGTAGATGATGTGAAAGCAGCAGCAATAGAAGTTCAAGGACAAGTTCCAAGTGATTCTAGTATTTCCACTTCAGCTGATAGAATTTCTGAGGAAGCTAAAAAGTCAGAACCTAAGCTTATAGGTGAAGACAGAGTGGAGTTCACTAAGATAGGAGCTAAAGTTGAAGATGGTGAGGCAGAAGTGGAAAGTGAAGTTGAGCAGCAATTTCCAAGCGATTCTGGTACTCCTACTTCAGCTATTGGAATTGCTGTGAAAACTAGAGAGATTGATGTCAGAGAGGCCAAGGCTGAAATTGAAGGTGATGAGGAAGTACTGACAGAAACTGGAGAACAAATTCCCATTGATTCTGATACTTCAGCTGATGGAATTACTGAAGATGCTAAAGAGCCAGAAGTTAAACTTGCAGATGATAACCAAGAAGCTGCTGCAGATGTCGAAGAACAAGGTCTAAACGAGTCCAGAAGTGATATTTCGGCTGTTGAAAGTGCTTCCGCTTCAGCTAGTGGAATTTCTGATGAAGCTGAGATGCTAGAATCTAAGGCTATAGATGATGATCTAGACGAACCTGCAGAAATTGAGAAACAAGTTCCAAGTGAGAAATCCATAGAGGCAGGATCTAAACTTGATGATGGTAAGACAGAAGTAGAAACAGAAACAGAGCAACGATTTCCAAGTGATTCCACTAGTCCTACTTCAGTTTTCGGAATTGTCGAGAAATCCATAGAGATTGAAGCTGAACTTGCAGATGACAAGTATGAAGTGAAAAAAGAAGCTGAAAAGCATGATGCAAGTGAGACTAGCGATGTTACTTTAGTTGTTGTTGCTGCTGAAGCATTCAAACAAATTGAAGATGATAAGAAAGAAGCAACAGTGGAGGTTCAAGAACAAGTCCCAATAGATTCTAGTAGTTCCAATGAATTTGGAAAAATTGTAGATGATGAGAAAGAAACAGCATTAAAAGTTCAAGAAGAAATTGCAAGTGATTCTACTACTTGCACTTCAGCTGATGGAATTGGTAAGGAAACTAAAAGACTAGAATCTAAGTTTATAGATGATGATCTAAGGGTGCTTGCAGAAACTGAGAAACAAATTCCAAGTGATGAGTTTATAGAGACAGAAGTGGAGCAACAATTTCCAACTGATGCCACTAGTGCTACTTCAGCTATGGGAATTGCTGATAAATCTGGAGAGACTGAAGCTGAACTTGAAGAAGACAACAAGCAGGAAGTAGAGCCTGAAGTTGAACTTGCAGATGACAAACAGGAAGTGATAGCTGAAGCTGAAAATCAAGTTGCAAGTGAGACTAGTGATGTTGCTTTAGCTGTTGATACTGCTGAAGAGTTCAGAAACACTGAAGCTAAAATTGAAGATAATGAGAAAGAAGCTGCAGCGGAGGCTCAAGAACAAGTTCCAAATGATTCTAGTACATCTGAGGATACTAAAAAGTTAGAAGCTGAGCTTACAGATGAAGATCAAGTGGTCCAGATAGAAGATGCGAAACAAATTCCGGTTGAGGATTCCACAGAGGAAAGAACTAAAGTTGAAGATGGTAGGACAGAAGTAGAAAGTGAAGTTGAGAAACAATTTCCAAGGGATTCCGTTATTCCATCAGCGATTGAAACTGCTGAAAAAACTAGAGAGATTGAAGCTGAACTTGCAGATGAAAACCAGGAAGCGATAACAGTTGCTGAAAAGCAAGTTGCAAGTGGGACTATTGGTGTTGCTTTAGCAGTTGTTACTACTGCTGCTGAAGTTGGGAAAACTGAAGCTAAAATTGAAGATGATGAGAAAGAAGCAGCAGTGAAGGTTCAAGAACAAGTTCAGAGTGATCTTGATATTTTCACTTCAGCTGATAAAATTGTTGAGGAAACTATAAAGTTAGAGCCTAAGCTTATAGATGAAGACCAAGTGGTGCTGACAGAAGAGGCAAAACAAATTCCAGTTGAGGAATCCACTGATATAGGAGCTAAAGTTGAAGATGGTAAGGTTGAACTAGAAAATGAAGTTGAGCAACAATTTCCTACTGATATTGTTTTTCCTATTTCAGCTATTGAAATTACTGAGAAATCTGAGGAGATTGAAGCTGAACTTGCAGACGAGAGCCAGGATGCGATAACAGAAGCTGAAAACCAAGTTGCAACTGAAGCTAGTGATGCTACTTTAGCTGTTGTTACTGCTGATGAAGTTGAAAACCATGAAGTTGAAGTTGTCGATGATGTGAAAGCAGCAGCGATAGAAATTCAAGGACAAGTTCCATATGATTCTAGTATTTCCACTTCAGCTGGTAGAATTTCTGAGGAAGATAAAAAGTTAGAACCTAAGCTTATAGGTGAAGACAGAGTGCTGCTGACAGAAGCTGAGAAACAAATTGCAATTGAGGAGTTCACAAAGATAGGAGCTAAAGTTGAAGATGGTAAGGCAGAAGTAGAAAGTGAAGTTGATCAGCAATTTCCAAGCGATTCTGGTATTCCTACTTCAGCTATTGGAATTGCTGTGAAAACTAGAGAGATTGATGCTGAACTTGCAGATGAGAACTGGGAAATGCCAAGTGAAGTTGCGACCAAGCTAAATGATTCTACTTCAGTTATTTGTGCATTTAATGATGTCAGAGAGAACAAGGCTGAAATTGAAGGTGATGAGGAAGTAGTGACAGAAGTTGGAGAACAAATCCCCATTGATTCTGGTACTTCAGCTGATGGAACTACTGAAGATGCTAAAGATCCAGAAGTGAAGGTTGCAGATGATAACCAAGAAGCTGATGCAGATGTTGGAGAACAAGGTCTAATCGAGTCCAGAAGTGATATTTCGGCTGTTGAAAGTGCTGAGGAGAGTAGAAAAACAGAAGCTAAGCTTGAAGATAAAAAGCGAGAACTGAATCAAAGAAATGAAGCTGAAGCTGCAAATGACATTGGTCAAGTCTTGGCCGAGGAAGAGAGGGATAATGCAACATTTGATGACAACTCAAATGACACCAAGCAAAAGACTGTAAATCTGGTCAAAGAAGATGCAGATAGTAATCACACTTCAATTGTACAAACTGAAGGCGAGATCTCCCAAGCAACAATTGAGGTCAAGAATGAGAAGCAAGATGAACTAACACAAATTGAAGTACCATCAGTTGCTGAAATAGACAAGATTGATTCTGGTTGTTTGATTGCTGGATTATCAACCAGAGAAGAAAAACCTAATGTGATCATTGAAAGTGTTTACAAGGAAGAAGACATCTTAGAAGATAAGGTATCCATGGATAATCCCAATGATGCAAATGTAATCAGTCAAGTTCCTGAAAGCACTGTTGAGGAGGTGCAAGACTGCAGAAATGATGAGATGGTCAGAGACATTGATGATCATTCACAAATAGTGAAAGGCATGGATATTGAGATGAAAGAAGATACAATCACTTTGGTGGAGTTTTCAAATAATCTTGATAATGGTACTGAGACTAATGATGGATTTGAAGGAAAGGAAAGTTCAGAAGACCTTGAAATAGTAGCGCGCAAAAAAGAGGATATCTTGAAAGTTGACAAAGTGATCTTGGATGAAAACTCAAAACATTCTTATGTTCCTAGCACTACTGAGTTCGCAACTAAGATTGAGAAATTTCCTGATGTTGTTGAAGTAATTGAGCAGAATGATGGTGAGATATTAGATAGCAGTAACACATCATCAGCCATGATTGGCAGGGAAGTTGCTGAAGAAAAGTGTGAAGACTCAGCAAACAAGAATATTACTACTGATGAAACAGCTAAATCACCTGGTGAAGAGGGTGATGCTTCTAATAATTTGACAATGGAAAATAAGATATCTGAGGACAAAGAAGAAAAGGAAAGCAAACATGAAAGTGTCAAAGGAGATTATATCAAGGTTGCTAAAGATATTGATGTTAGCGAGGAGGTTACAACTGCTGTTTCTGCACTTGACAAAAGCTTGTCTCCAAAATCTTCTGATCTTGTAAAGGTAGAAGAAGAAGCTCCTAAAGACAGTGCTCCAGCTAAGTCTTCTCCACGTCGTTCAAACAACATAATATCCAAGGTCAAGCACCAAATTGTCAAAGCAAAGAAGGCAATCATGGGAAAATCACCAAGTCCAAAAGACATGGCACCAAAGAGCAAAGAACTCAAATAGATCATATAGAAGACTTCAATTATTTGTGTGGCCTATTTGTATGTTGAGTCCATGTAAATAATTATAGGTCCTAGTGGAGTATTTGAAGTCCTTGCTTCAAGCATGCATGTATAATTTAGTATCTTCAGTCGCATTCAACTTATTCTATAGTTATGTGTTTCTCTAGTCTTTGTTGTTATTGTATTTAGAGGTTTGTTATTGTAAAGACATTATTTGGTGTTAGTCTTCAATGTATTTGTTTGGTGTTCTAAATATATTCAGCATCAACAGTTTCTCCTTTTTCTTTGAATAATATCATCTCTAGTGTGGAAAAATTGTCTTGATCGACTATAAGTAAATTATCATGCTCATTTAGTGCAAAATTTACCATCTTTAGTGTGGAAAAAATTCTAAAATTTTATTAATTAAATATTCAATAATATTATTATAATTTATATCCTTGTTTTAACTTTAATACACTAATACTAATATAATGCAATTTGTATATTATATTCAAGATTAAAGGTTGGAGAAAAGACTATTAATTTCCAATATTAACTATTAAAAATATTGTATTTGTATACTATCACACTGGCTTTATACGACTTTGTTGAAGATGACTCATATGGAGTAGAAGTCGAGGGAAGCAAGGCCAGGGCGTGCCAATTTCGACGAGGACGTGACACAATCGTGCTTGGAAGCATGACAAGGTCGTGTCACGTATGGGTCTTTCACAAGCTCAAAGAAACAAGGCCGTGTTGTCGGTGCCATCAGACCCGATCGAGTTGTATCTGGATCTATTTGGAGCGGGGACACTCGGAGCATGGGGGTACCCAGGGGCACAGCCTACTCGTGCGTTCTGGAGCAGCGTTGAGGCTGCAGGACACCCGTGCCACGGGGTGCCCCGTTGGGGAGGCGACGAGGAGTTACGAGATTTATGGAATTCCATGTAATACATGATATTTTATGTCCAAAATATCATGTAGGAGTTTGGGTTATACAGATAGGATCATTGTAACTACAAATCTAATTTTTTAGAGAGTTCTTGGCCATTTCGTGGAGTAGGCATATTGTCTAACTATGGTAATCCTTTGTCTTCTCTTGTTTCTTGCTCTCTCTTGATTCTTCTTCTTTTTCGATTTCTTCTTCGGTGGTTCTTCGCTATTGTTGCGGCAGCGTGATCTCAACAAGTGGTATCAGAGCACCAGGTCATCATGTATGGGATCTCTTCTGCGAAGTTCGATATGGTGAAGTTCGACAGAACTGGAAGATCGAAGATGAAGATAAGGTGTTGATGCTATTGAATTCTTGATAAATATGTATGTCGCACTATGGATGTATCAAAATCAATTAAGTATTGAACCCTCTCTACACTAATGTAGCGTAGGGAGTAGTCCGGGTCGTCTCTCACAAGGAATGTAGCAAGGATGAAATGTTAGGATCAATTTATTATTGGGTTGGGGTTTTGGGTTTTAAACTGTAAATACTAAAGACAATTAAGGAAAGACTATGTAATCTAACCTAAACTACCATTGCAATGAACTTAAGAACACAAAGCATTCAATGAACCTAATTTATTCTAACCTATGCATAGTATAGGAAATAAAGGAAGCTATACTACGAAGGCAGTCTAACTCATGTATT
>JBAMIE010000022.1:6626236-6644089 GCA_037177295.1 Kaempferia parviflora | reverse complement strand
TAAAACTATTTTTTAGCATACAAATTAATTATTTTATTTATCATAAAAATTTATTATAATTTTCAAATTTCACTTTGGTGATTAATATTCTATTTAAAAATTAAACAAAAATATAAAAAATGCTCATCATTTGTTTTTTCGCCACATGACATCTCATTTTTTAATTAAAAAGTCAAATCACCACTCTATTGAATTTAAACTGTTTAAAATATTCTTAGATGATCTAATCACTTGACAGCGTAGAAACTCATATATAACTTTTTTAACACGTAAAAATTAATTATTTACTTTCTACATATTATAGAAGCTATATGCTAATTTCTATAACATATAGAAGCTAGTTGTTAATTTTTATGACAGTGATTTTATATCAACATTTTCTGAGTGATAATCTGATTAAAATATTACTTCAACGTGTAAAATAATCAATGAAGACTTGACACTCATTGCATTTTAAATTAATATTATTCGATCACGATCAACTATATAAAAGTAACATGTAACTTCCACACATTATAGAAGCTAACTTCTACATTATATAGAAAGTAGCAACTAATTCTACAACAATAACTTTATATCGTTTTAATTTTACTTGTCTGAATGATAATTTAATTAAAATAATATTTTAATAAGTAAAACAATCATTAGAGATTGTCTGACACTCATTACATTTCAAATGAACATTATCTTATCACGATCTGTCATATAGAAATAAGCATTAACTTTTATATGTTGCATAAACTAGCATGTAGTTTCTATACCGTGTAGAAACTAGCATACATGTGTGGAAGCTTGTTGCTAGCTTCTGCACGACTGAGTGATTAGATAAGGCAAGGGTATTTTGGGCAGTTCATGTTAGATGGGATACTCATTAGTGCTGTCAAACGGGTCAATTCGTGACGGGGTAGGCCCACCCGTCAAAATCCTGTCATATGGTAGGGTGAGATCCAAAGTGGGTTACGAATTACATTGGCTAGCATACGAGCCTGTTATAAGGTTGAAATTTTTAAATTTTGATTACACATTAGGTGGTGTGAACTCATATGTCCATTAAAATTTTCACTTAAGTTTTAAATTTTAGAAGAATTTTTTTTTCTTAATCCGCGAGTCAATTCGAACCCACTACGAGTCAACCCGCATGAGTCACGGGCCCAAATGGATTGGCCCATTCATCATAAAATGTGTTGATAAAATCTTAACCTAACTAATTAAATTATTTGACGGGACATACCAATCCAACGAACCAATCTTAATTGACTAATTTGAATTTAATTAGAAATGAAACATCATGATTTTGTAAATGGTTGATGCCCTTTTAATTTTTTCCCTTAAAATATATATATATATAGCTATTGATTAATTTTAGTAGTGATGGTCCGACCTCACAGAAGTTTTACATTAACCATTAATATAAATTAGAAAGTACTCGTAAAAAATCATCATCCCACTAGAAAAAAATTCTTATAAAATAGAGAGTTAGCTAGTGTATGATAGTATTACTATCATAAGATCTAGAGTTAAATTCGATCATAGTTATTTATGATTTATCTGTTCTATATTATCAGAATATAAATTAGCAGGGCACTGGACAGTCAAATAAATAAATAAATAATAATAATAATATCGTTGGATGATAGATTGTCGTAAGAGAGCGTAGAAACGAGACGGCTCTCACACCAACAGATACCAACTTTCGTTTAGCGGGGCCCACGCTCAAACTTAATACGGAACCGTTAAGGGAGCTAGTATGAGTAGGAGGACGACTTGAGATCCTACCCGTTGAGTAATGAAATGAGTACCTTTCGTTTTGCCATCTTTTTGTTCTTCTCTCGCGTCAAGGAACGAACCATCATCGCCCCGTCTCTTTCGTTGCAACCGTTGCGCTCTCTCCACACCCACCACACACCCCTCCCTCCCACCACCCTTTCAATCCAGGAGCCGGAGTGAGGTGAAACCCTAGCGATTGCTGGAGGCGATCGAGATGGAGCGCTTCAGGGCGGCGGGGAGCCCCGCGTACGGGCGCCAGCAGAGCATCTCGAGCCCCTCGGCCTCGGGGGAAAGGACGTCGCCGACGTCCATGTCTCCCGTCCACCCTAGCCAACTCAACCAGCAGCAACGTCATATCCGCTCAGGCTCCGCAGGTGTTGGCACCTTCCGCCGCACACAGAACAACGCCGCTCGTGCCGCAGCCCAACGTCTCGCCCGCGTCATGGCGCACCAGCACGCGGATGATGATGATGACGAAGAGGACGACGAGGACGACCTCCTCTCTGGCCCCCCTATCGAACTCTCCACCCCCCGCCGCGCAGCCCGGTCCCCGTCTCCTGCAGTACATTTCGCGCTATTGTCTCTGTTTCGTTGAAATATTTCATACAATGTCTAATCATATCAATCGTTAGTCATTACACTACACCTTTTTTACTTGTGATCTGAAGTCTACTTGGTAATTTCCATCACGATGGAGTGATTTGTGAGAAATTGAAAAATGATTGCACTTCTGTTTCGTTTTAGATAAGTCGCTACCTCGCCGACCAAACTCCTGTTCGTCCTACACCAGTCGGTCGACCGGCTGTGGTTTCAAAGCCAGTTACAATTATCCCATCCATTAGGTCATCACAGAGACCTCTTACTTCAGGGGCATCATCCGACTCTCTCAGTAACAGTCAAAGATCAGAGGCTGTTTCACTTTCTGTTCGAAGAGACAAAGTGTAACTTTTGAACTATGCAAAATTTGCTTCTTTTTATATGTTAACTTTTAACTTGCTACTTATTATATTCCTCCATGTTATTATTATGGTTAATTGCTTTGTTGATTATGGATTGCAAACAACAAAGATAAACTACTAAAACTATCCAATCATTGCTGAATATTAGATTTTATGCGATTTACTGATTTTCCTGTTATGAATGTTAGAACAATTCATCAATTTGCTACATTTGTCAACATGATATATGTTGAAACTTTGGACACCATGAGTGTCTTATTTATTTTCAATTGACATTGAAATTTTCTCAATTTATCACTCTTTGGATTCACTTGTTTCATTCTCTTGATTAACTATCATCTATTTAGATAACATTGAATTTCCACCCTTACTGATATGGATTTACATTCTGTTCAAATGGAACTAAACCAAACAAACGGAATTTATCTTTGTGGTTTTTACATAGCAGGAACTGATCTGAATCCCTTGGAAAATCTATGGAACTAAACCAAGCTTTATTTGGTTCAAACCAGCTTGAACCAGATAACTACAATTCTTAATTCCAATATATATGCTTGATTCTTGATAAAAAGAAATTATATATATACGCTCATAGTCTAAATTATAAAATAGTAAATATCTAGTTTTGCTTCATTTCTGTTTGGAATCTAGAAAATAATCTAACCTAAATTTTGTACAAAAGTTTCAAATCTCCACAAATTCTTGTGAAAACAGGAAGCCACATACATTATACATTAAGATATGTATGTGATGTTTTTCTTAATGTGTAAGTAGAATAAGTTTGACAGCCATTTTCATTTTCTTTTGGTTGAATTTGAACCATTATCCAAGACATCTAAATATATCGACCTATGTGTCATATGTTTAGACTGATATTACTTTTGCTTGTTGCATAGCTTTTGAGTCAATCTGATTCCTGGCCTATGTACGTGTTTAGGATGTCTATTGACTTGGGTCACCTAAGTATGAGACAGCCAGGCAGTGCTCGATCATCATCCAAAGTCCAAGATGAGGTAACCATCTTCAGAATTATTAATTTTTAGATGCATGTATCAAACTCTTGGGGTAAATCTGTAGAACTTTCAACAAAATTGATCTATTAATAAAAACAAAAATTAATGTATCGCCAATGTGATTTTTTTGTAATTTCAGTGTGAACAATATATATATTTCCTATTTAATTCGTCTTCTTTTTGGTCTCAGATTGAGAGTCTACAGGATGAAAATGAGAATGATACTGAAAAGGTGAGAGAATAACACGATCTTTGGTATTTTTTTGGATCTGGTGTTTTGTGTGACACTGTGACTGGATGACCCCAAATAGTTACGACTAACACTCATACACAATGATGATTTGTTTGGTGTGACTAATATTCTCGGTTTTTTTATTCATTTTCCTCATGCTGATTTATGTATTCCCGTCTTCAGCTTGCAGAAGATGTATACGATGAAGCAGAGTCAAAAGCTAGACAAGCTGAGAAACAGGTTCTTATTTTTTGTTGACAGATTTTATCTTGATATTTTAGTTTTGTGTGTCATCTATAACATTTGACAATCTATTTTTAGATATGCCTTGGATTTTCAACAATGCCATTTGCCTTGAGCCTAGAGGGAACTTGTCCCATTTTTTCAAAAGAATCACATGCCTTATATTAGTTGAATTGAACAAATATAAGAGACTTGTTTGATTCATATTTGATTAACATGTTTGTCCCTGCAAAAATAGCTGGGTTCAAGTTATGGAAATATCTCTGATTTCCATTTGAAACAGCAAAAGGGGGCCCCTCAATTGACGTGATATTGGCTGTTAATCTTCCTTTATGTTTTAAACCAAGATATATATTTGATTAGTCCCTCTTAGTTATACCTATGCATACACCATTTTCTACCACAAAAGAGGAAAATGTAGAAGATAGCATTTATAGATGGATTCAATCATGCAACTTCATTACCATGGTCACACATGGCATGGTTTACAATTTATAATAATGCATGCTCTTATCTATTTTTATTTTATGTTTCATATTAATTGCATGTTCACTTGATGATGCTTGCCTACTCAATTTCCAAGGCCACAAGAAGAGGGTATTTAGGATTCTTCGGTTGAGGTCTGATCTTACTACAATGAGATTTCTTTAAGGACACTTCATGTTATTTTTGAGGATTTCAATTTTCTTTAGGTTATACTATATTTAGTTCTATTAAGATTTTATGTATATTTTGTTGTTCATGTTTCTTTTGTGTGCGTCATCACACTTAATTACTAGTTATTTATGTAGTTATGGTTTCTTTACGAACTTTCATTATGATATGTAGTTTTTCAAGTTGTAGTTATGGAAGTATTTATTGTGTGATCTTGTAAATAGTATTCTTGTTGGACTATTGATTTTGGTTCAGAAAGTGCTGAAGTGATTATCACATGGTCATCATGTGACACATGTGGCCATGGAGGCCTACTTGTGTTGTGGCAATGGAACATTTCAATTTTGTTTGTATTTGTAAGAGAAAAAAAGAAAAATTATGTTCCCTTTAGATTGTATTTGATCTAGTTGTTTTATTGGATTTCTTTGCTGAGTGTGGAGGCTTTATGATATGCGAGTTGGTTTCGATGATCAAATTTGTGAGTGCCTCAAAGTATATAGATTTCAAATTAATCTGTTATGATCTACATGTACAAAAAAATTAAAGCAGTGGAAATGAGGATACTAAGATGAGGGTGTAGAGTTATTAGAAAGGATAAAATAGTATTAATACTTGAGAGTGTAGGATAAAGTGAGAAAATAAGTTGAGATCATGAACATGTTCAAGTGCAACCTATAAATTTTATAGTTGGAGAGTTAAATCAATTGGACTAGAATGTGTAAGCAGTTGAGGAGATCAAAGAAACATTAGTCATGTGTAGATTAGAATATTACCAATCCTATATCATTGCATAGAGCTCAATGGAAGGATAACATACATGTGGTTGAGCTCAAATAGTTTAGAAATTATGACCTAGTGATCACAATGATGAATGTGACCTTTTTATGCATTTTTCTCACAAGCACAGCTGTGTACTCACTTGTCTTGGAAGCACAGGATATAGTACTCTTATCATTTATGTTTAATTCACATTCTTAAAAATGGAAATGGAGATATATACATGGTTGCCAAGAGAAACTTAAACTCTTGAAATGATGCATTTGAGATATGGTTTTTGAGTGATTGAAAAAGGTGGTTTCCATTTTCCTTTTAGTGGTTATATTTATGTCAGAACAAACAATAAAGCATGCATAAGTTTCTTGGCACATCTCAGGTCGCTTCTGTTGGTGAGGGTCTATCTGTGGAATCTCGCCTCTTTGCCAGGCAAGCAATTTTTGGATGCATTTAATTAATGATTTTGTAGCTTTTGTAACTGGGTTATCTTTATTTATTTTCAGAAAACAAGAGGCCTTGCAAAAAAGAGAGGTATTTTTATTATATATTCTACATCCTATTTGTTATTTTGGAGGTACTTGTATCAGTTTCTGGCAAGGTGTTCTGGTGATGGCCATGCTCAAAGTTATAATCACTGATTTTTCAAGTATTATGAGAACTTCAGTGTGAAAATATGGAAAGTTAAATAGTACGCCAAAGGTGAAGCAAGCAACATATATAAAAAAGTTAATAGAAGAGGACTGAAGTGGTAATGACTGAAATCTTATCTTTATAACCAAAAAATTAATGTTAGCCCCAATCACTCCAGTACATCTACACAGAGAAAGCTGATTGTTTAGGATTCATTGATAAGAGAAAAGGAAAATTTGCATTTGCTTGCATACATCAGCTAGCCAGCAGATGAACAATCTAGTTATTATGTCATAAAAAAGTAGGTCCTCGTTTTATTCTATGTCTATGTTTCTGTATTTTTATGAAATAATGATGAATTGGGAATTTTGAAAAGGTGCAACAATCAGTTGCAAAGTTTACAATAATTTTAATTTTATGTACCATAAACTTAAAGTTATACAAGTAATGATAATATTACTCCATTAGTACTGCATCTGAAGTGCTAGGAAGGTAGATAGAAATACATGCAACATGCGAAGTTGTATACTTGAAATGCTTAACAAATATCATCATATGTTTTAGAAATGTATGAAGAAAATAATTATTTTTAGTTTTACTAGAATTTGATGATGGAATTTTATTGATTATAATGTAAGACTTTCGAAAGTGGAACATAGAAAGGATAGTTTTAAATAAAGAGATTGATAATTAATGTCATATGGATTTGATGATAAAGAAAATAAGAATATGAAGAGTTTAATTCTGGGAGGGTTTAATGATACAAACATAAGATACAGGGAGAGTAGGTGGTGGCGTAAGGAAGTGCAAATTGATATTAGTTGAAAAACGAATATGGATTTAATGATAAAGAAAATAAGAATATAAGAAGGTCAATTCTTAGAGAGTTTATAGATACATGCATAAGATATAGAGAAAGTAGGTGGTGGTATAAGGAAGTGCGAATTGATATTAGTTGAAAGACAACATGGATATTGACACAATTGTTCAACAGTGAAATTTGAATAAGTATGAAGTGGCCCAAACTGAGAAAAAATGGTCAATATAGTAAAGTTTAACATATATGGATAATTTTTAGTAATCTAGAAATTGAGAATAAAGAGTAAGATGATTGAGTATCATGGACAATTCTTGTTGATGATTAAGTAACTAAGGAAAGATTAAAAAAAAATAGTTAGCACTTTATAGTAAATGTGACTTTGGAGATTGAAAATTATGATAAATTTAGGGCACAGAGATTTGTTTGTCACTATTTGGAGTTTGTAAGATTTAATAGTTATAGGTGTTAGGAGTTTTGTCTCACAAAGAGTGTTTTAGATTTAGGGGTGGTATGTGTTAAGTCCAATATAAACGCTATTGATACTCCAATATTAAAACAACCAACACAATATTTTCTTTCCCACTTAACATGGTATTAGAGCCACTATTAAGGTTAGGTTTTTAGAAAAATAAACCCAAAGGGGAGGTTTCAGATTTTAACGATTAGCAGTGCTCTCATTCTGTCTGTCATTTATCGATCTCCTATTACTCTCATTAGCTCTTGCAATATATTCCACTTACAAGTATTTGCAACATCTTTCCACTCACCATCTGATACAAACTCTAGTTTCATAATGAGTGATGAAGCTACATTTTTGCCTCATGCCTACACTTGGTCTTTATCTCCAGAACACCATCGTTATCTTCTCATTAACTATGGTAGTTGTTGTCATTATATGACCTCATAGGTGTCAAAGATTTTGGACCATTATATTTTCCTTATCCTCACCATTGTCCCAATATTAATCGAGGATGAACCACTAGGACATTGAGGCTTAATAAAATTGAGTGAGAGAGCAAAATCATCAATGGTTGGCTATGAGAACTGTGCAGCTAGCGTTGCCTGCACTAGGAGAGATGCGCATGAAGCCTCGCCTACACTAGATCAACTAGTGGCCTTGCCGGGAGTAGTTGAAGCAATTGCTTCATCTCCTCCAAGCCTTGTCATAGTAGTAGATTGTGGACCAATCAAATAGGCATTTTTGCCCATTACCACAACGTTATCTTCTGACTCTTTATCTACCTTGTCAACACAATTGATGACAAGGAGTCTAGGGCTCTTTATTCTCTCATCTCTTTTTGTTGAGACAACCCCGCTAGTGGCACCTCCCTCTGTTGCTTCTTTGACCAACTATATTTTCTCCCTCTCTACTTTGCCATTAACAACCTCTACATGCTTCTTTGGCAATGTGTTTTGCTCAATTAGAGCATAGGTTTGTCACATCCCTTAATGTCTTCTTCTCCATCACATAAAGTCCCTTGCCGTCTTTCTTTTGTCCACCTCCCTCCCATTTTTCTCTCCTCTATAGTGGCTTACCTTAATGTCGAGAAAATATTTTCACCTAAATCTTTGATCGAGAATGTGTTGCTGAAACTTTCAGCTTCATAGTTATTAGAGAGTCATCACCCATTATGATGATATTGGGTGATGGATTACTTCCCTAATAAAGGTGAGTACTAACAACAAGGTAAATGAATTTCTGAATAATTTAAAACAATTTTTTAAATTAAAGGTGAATACTATAGGGAATTCTTCATAGTATATGCGGACTCCTTCAGTTTTGTATGTCGGATCATTCTGCCCTCTCTTGAGCAACAAACTTTGAAGGTTTCTTCTTGTATATTTCTTTTATAAAGTTATATAAGGAAGAGATTCTTGAAACTCAACTGATGAAAATGAGGCAAGTGAAAATGATTACTAATGCAAGGAAGTGAAACATTGAATCAATCTTAGCTATAGGATAGGTATTCAGGTAATCCACTCTATAGGTTTAGGTGTTCCTCTTAGCCACCAATCAAGATTTAGATGATCCACATTCCTAGGAAGTGATGTATCCACTATAAGTCCTTATTTATAACTTCTTGTGGACTCACTAGAAGTAAGAGGTAATGTTTCCCATTTAGTATTAAAATATAGGTTTGCATCTCCTTGATTATAGCTTTTCTCCGCTCTAGATATGACAATGTCATTAAAAATATATTAAAAATAGAGTGTGAAGCTAAATAAATGAAGTTAGAATAGGTGTTAATGCAATATAATCAAGTCAAGGCTCAAAGTAGAAGACCTAGTGAAATATATCATAGATATAGAAGACCTAGTAATCTATTGTAACATAGTGCCGAAGAAAACAATAATAATCCTAAAAAATACTATGATAGCAGAGTTAGAGCCAAAGGAGATGAGAATAAATCAATCTCTTGAGTAGTTATGTATATGTAACAAGTAGGCTCCTTAATCAAATATGAGACTTGAATCTACTGGATCATATCTTGTGTCCACTCTAGATGTAAGAGTGCCGCTTAAACCATCTTAAAAAAAGAATATTAAGCTTAGAAGAAATGAAGGTAGGTCTGATTCAAATATCGATGTAGAAGACCTAATGGAATGTCATAAATATAGTAGGACTTCGATAACAATAGATAACATTTAATTGTGATGAGACATCTGTCGTGGTTTAGAGCCGAAGAAAATAGGTATACTCAATGAAAGCTATGATAGTAGATCTAGAGAGGAGATGAGGACAAATGAACTATCTTGAGTAGTTGTGGCTCTACTATATGATATAATGAGAATACAAATTAAGTTGGAATGGACATAATTAAAGACAACCAATAAATTTTATAATTAGAGGAGTTGAATATATTAGAATGGAAGTTGTATGGGATTGAGGGAGACCAAAAAGATATTAGTCTATTTACTAAACATAATTTTATTAATATAAATCACTAGTGATATAATTTTACATAGAATTCAATGTAGAGTTAAGATTCTTGTAGCTACCCACGAATAGTTGGGACAAGTACGGTTGGATGATAATGATGCATAAATTTAATGGCGAGGTAAGATCTATGTGACCAACCCAAAATAGTTGGAGGTCACAAGATATTTGTTTTTGTTATTATATTATTCTTAGCACTAAAATCTAGACTTTTGCAGGCTGCTATGAAAGCTGCCTCACAAACGGGCAATGCCACGAAAGAGATTTCTACGCTAAGAGCTGAAGCAAAGGTAATAATTGGTTGTGAATGTGATTTCCCTCTTTGATCCAATTTGTTAAACTATATTTGATAAAATATCTTTTTAGATTGCAAGGGATGAGGCAGCATCGGCATCCGAGCAACTTCAGGAGGCAGAATCAGAACTTAAATCTCTTAAGACAATGGCCCATAAGATGATATTATCACAAGAACTAATGGTTTGTGTTATGTTTTTATTCTTGAAATCCTATAAGTTTTCATTCTCACAACACTTTTCTTTTTTCATTTTTTAATGTATTTTAATAGGAGGAAGTTGTTCTCAAGAGGTGTTGGCTTGCCCGATACTGGCAACTATGTGTTAATTATGGTAATTCATTTTCCATATGATCTTTTTCTGACTGTGTAATTATCCCTTTGATAATATCCTCTTACTATAATTATCTTTAATATTCATCAACTTTCATAGCTTAATATAAGATAAAACAAAATGTTAGCATATGGTATTCATAAGCAAGATGACTGATATGATTGATTCTAAATAACCGACATCTAGTTTAACCAGACTACATAGGAGCTTTCTTACCATCATGGCTCAAAAAATTAAATTGAAAATATCTTTACCTCTATGGATTTACCATGCAATCTGTCATTTCAGAAGAGCTAGCTAAAGAGTCTACATGTTATTACACTGGTACGAGAATCAAACATTAGATTATGGATCTAAGTGTCAAAAGTATCACATTGTCATGTCAGAACATAAAGTTTAAGGAATGGTTCTGCTTGAGATAACCTACCAAGGTTATTTCTTGTTGATGCAAGTTCGAAAATGTATAAAAAAGACCAGTAATAGGGTCTAACAACTAAAATAGAGTTATAACTGTGTGCATTCCTTGGTAATTTTAAAACAAATATGGTAGCAAAAGGTGATTACGCTCACCCTAGGCGCCCCTCACAGCCCTCCCCAGATTATGTGAAAGGAGGTAAATCACTGGGTCAACTTACAGCCGACCATCAAGTTGCTAGAGGGTGGGAGGGTTTTTTCCTCAAGGGCATGCGTCCACCGGGAATTGACCCCTTGCGGCCTTACCCCATTGTAGCAAAGACGGCACCCTCTAGTCAACTGGGACTAGATAATTTTAAAATAAATATGATTCATACTAAGGTGTTGCAAAATTTCACATAGACTAAGCAATAATGTAGATTTATGGTTTGTTTGCCATCAGGCAAGTATGACAATGGAATTTTATCTTAATAATATTACTCTTCAGCTATGGTCAAAATTATTATTGATAACTGTGATAGATCTAGACCTAAATGTAAATATCATTTAGCACTAGGGATTCATTTGCAATTCTATAGATAAACATAGGTAAAGGGAATTAACCCTAATAAATTTTCCACTTCCATCATCCATGGTATTAGAGTGAAGTCATCTGGGCCTCTCGTTACTCTACCTAATAATTTTCCTTGACCTTCCCTCTTTGTGATTGAACATCAGTGACATCTTCTACCCTAAGTCGTGATATTCTTCTTGTTCTTCCTCATGTAACACCACAGGAGCCTCCAGTCCTTTGCGTATGTTGTCACTAGCATGCGCCCAATGTCGCCTCCCTTATGCTACCGTATGATCTGGAGTAAAGAAGTGCCACCTCCCTATTTGTCAACCAGTCCATAGCTTTTGGGTTTGGAAAATGATCTTGGAGAAATCAATCGGCTCAACCAGACACTTCTGACATCAATCATCTTCTGATTAAATTCTATTGACGCAGCCTCCTTTCGGCACTTTGTTCTTCCTTTGATGTTGTTGCTTAATTGAATTTTTACTGGATTTGACAACCCAACTGGAATACACCCAGCCAACCCAATTGCTCTAGTGGATCTACCTCTGTTTGTTCTCAGGCAGCAGAAGTTTAGTTAGAAGATTTTGTTTATTTTCCTTCAAACAACATTTTTTTTTTTTTTTTTTTTTTTGCCCATTTTGTGTTTTCTGGTCATTCATCATGCGCTACCTTGAATTTATAACTTCAGTGTCTCTTTGATTATTTCCTCAATGCTTCCCACCACTGATCTTTCTAGTTTCACTAACTCTATGATGATTACTATTGAGAAATTAAATTGGAAGAGTTATGCTTCATAGCTACAGATATTCAAAATTGGTTACTGAATCAAGCTCAACTAGAGTACCTCACTATCTAGGATATCCTGATTTCATAGTCCACTAGATCCTCAAGGGAGTGGATTTTATGTACAATTACTTGCTCTTTTCTGGCAGTCCATCGATTCCAGCCTTATAAGCACCTTTAACTGCTTCTCCCACTACAAGACTCAAACATAGGCTAGAGATTTGCATATCTCTTCGTCTAAGATAATCTCCCACACCAGTTGATTACGATATTTGTGGAATCTTTTATATCGCTCCATATCTTAAACTTATGTTAAGCTTATGCAAAGTTCCTTCAAGTTGATCGTCTTGAATAAGAGCTAGAGAAAACTTAGATTTCATGAGGCTAATCCATTTTGCCTTTATCGGATGTGTACATATGGATGTTCCATCCTTTAATGCTCAGTAAAAAAATCAACATTGGTTGTTCAATTATCCTCTAGGGGATAAGTGACTTAGGAGAGGCTATTATACTTAAGTTTTCCTACCGTAGGAAACTTGGGCATATCAAGGATGTTTGTTACTATCTCCATAATTACCTACCTAGTCATCCATTCATTGATTTATATAGCTAGATCAAATTCAACATCTCAAGAAGACCCATTAGCACATACTTTGAATCTAGCTCCACTATTGCAACTCCACAAAGTTGCATTCACACTTATTTCAATTAAGTTGTTGTTAGTTTTTCATTTCAATGCTCTATGGCCTATAACGATTAACGATACATCTACTCCTTGCTTACTTAATACTTTTAGATTATTTTAAGTTTTGGGCCTTTTAGTACTTCTTTTGTAACATATCTACTTTCTCTATTCTTACACTTCCAACTTCTCCTACCAATGTCACAATATTCAATGTGTCTCACTCATGGGTTAAAGGTATTGGGGATGTTTCTCTTACACCTTTGTTATTACTTTCCTATGTATTTTTATACATCTAAATTTTCATTAAAGTTATTGTCTACTAGTAACCTCACTAAATCTTTAGACTATTGTGTAACATTCAATGTCATTTTCATTGTCATATAATATTTGAGGATGGGCAAGGTGGTTAACGTAGGGCATGAGTCTGGTAGGCTGTGTCAATTGCGAGCTACGTAGTTGTTTTAACTTTTTTTTATCTAAAATGATAGTAGTGTCATTAGAGAAGCATAGGGATGCTTACATACAAAGAATGAAAGTAAATAAATACCTCTATGATACGAAACTATATTTTTGCCAAAATTTAATTTTGCACTTTAGAGTGTAAAAAATATATAAAAACATTAGAAATTTCATTATTAAGCTGAAATTATGTAAATACAAAATGAAAGCCATTAGAAACTTTTATGGCTCAAAATTATATTTTGATCAAAGCATAATGTTGGTAAGCTACAAAATATGTATTGAATTTTATTCCCACATATGAGTATCATTATAAATTCCAAATGATAAGGCATTTATGTACAATCTTCGATCAGGTTAGTGTAAAAATTATACTACCAAGTCAAGACCAAAACTCGGAAAGTGTGTCAATGCTTATAAATAAAAATGAAAGACAAAGAATACTTGTATGGCATAGAATCATATTTTGATAAAAAAAATGCTTTAACACTTCACACTTCGAAAGTGTAAAAAAAATATAAAAACATAAAAATGTCCTTATTAAGCAATAATTCTGCCACAACAAAGAAATAAAAGACATTAATAATTTTTATTGCACATGACTATGATTTGAGAAAAACACGGTTATGTATTTCTTGAGTGTGAAAATAATTTTTTAAAATTATAAAGGTTATTGAGCTGTAATGAAGCTTATAAATAAAATAGAATCCAATGAATATTTGTGTTGTTTAAAATCATGATTTGAATGTATGACTTTGAATATAGACTTAGTAGCTACTACAACTATTATAGTCGTCGGCTAATGGCTACTACCACTGTTGTAGCATCTAGTAAATGGCTGCTAGAACAATTTTATGATGATTTTGACTATTCTGAAATGATTTTGATTAAATTTAAGCAATTTTGACCCATAAATAATTTTTTAATATAAAAGTACTATATAGATTTTTTGATCGAGTTGAATCAATTTATTTTTACTCGTTGTAGTAGCTACTTCGTGGCTGCTACAATAATGCTAGAATAAGAACATTTTCAATACGAAAAATATGGTGGGATGCCCTTTTTGACTTTTTAAAAGCAAAGGGCGCTCTTTTGACAATTCTGATAATTGATAATTAGGGGCACTCTTTTGATGTTTTCCTTATATTTTATCCCCAACTGACTTGGTGGCTAGGGTGTTTTTATTAATGTAGGGGTTCTGGATTTGAATCCCACCCATAAACTTTAATTGTTATATCAAAATAATTATTTATTCATCAGCAAATGGTGCTTTGATCAACTCCGCAATCAATTGATTGCCCGACCATCAAAGATGTATTGTGGTGAATATTCTAGAGTATTTTTGAAAGTTCATGAAAAAGGAGTCTCAGCTGGAATTTTTTGATAAAGAGGGTCTTATTGGTGAGGGTATTGGTGAAAATAGAGCCCTTTTCCCAATATACTCATGACTAAATTAAATGCATTACCCTTTTCCTTGCTAACTTGAGGCCCAAGTTGCTTGTTGGCATGGCATTGCAACGTCTGAAACCAAGGTTGGAAAATGGAAACATTAAAGATTGGATCCAAGATTAATTGGTCTAAGAAGAGGCAAATCTCCTTGGATTCATTTAGAGAAAAGAACTTGAATCTTGTTAAAGAGAGGGTAAAGTAGTTGTGGGAATTAATAGTGATTAAACTTGCCTGGTGAATATCATTTCTGTAGAAATAAAAAAATATTATATATAACCATCCTCTATATATCAGTTTGACTTCTGTAGACCTGCTTTCTGCTATGACTCTTTACTTAGACCACTATAATAAAGTCAACTCCCTTAAAATAAATGGTTTTTAATACCTTATCGACGTCACATAGAAACTATTAATAATTCTGTTACACCTGAAAAAAGAAGCTAGGCAATTTTCAAAAGAATAGTTGCGCCTGATGTTTTCAAAATCAGGCTGGCAGTGAACTTGTGGCCCCGTGAATTCTTGACATTTTTCACTTGAACCAGGCCTAAATATGGTTCAGCCCATTTTTCTCCATTAATGGAATTAGACCAGTTTTGCTTTCATTTCCTGGCCAGTTGAACTGGCAGATCGGTCTGGGTTTCAAACACTGATTGCACCTACTAAAAAATTATCCTTAGATGTGGACAATTTCCAAGCAAGTCCATATCTATTGGCTGAAAAAAAATAACAGATGCTTTTTATAAGGCATATATGATGATATTGCGGAAAGCAAGTTCGAGTTTTGGTCATCCTTCTCTCCGCTTCCACTTGAAGTTGTGTTATCTGCTGGACAAAAGGCAAGGGAGGCCAAGGATGGGTATTCATCAGGTCAGATCTCTTGGTTCTGCACTACTGACTCAATGTTGTTGGACAACTTTTCACTCTCTTTATTTGTATTTCCTCTTATATATTCAACAGATAAAAGTGATCAAGAGGATAGGGAGGTTTCATGGAATGCAAGTGATCTTTCTGGAGAAGGAACTATTGAGAGCATGCTCTTGGTTGAAAAAGGCTTGCGTGAACTGACTTCTCTGAAGGTTTTTTTACCAATCTCATAGCTAAGTAATATAAATTGAAACCTTGGTTAAAGAAATAAAAATAAAGCATGTAGGAGTTGGTATCTGTGATCTAGAGTTTATAGAACTTTTGCACCTGAATTTGACTTTATGATACCTTTACAGAAAATTGACATTGTATATATAATTGTGACGTTTGGTTTAGAGAAACAAAATCTGCAAAATCATATGCTTTGTGGCTATCTGAATGCTACGGACTGTCATCTTATAATCCCTATTTGTGATTCCCAGTTTGTTTATTTCATTGTTCCTTTGAAGGTAGAGGAAGCAATCCTGTTTACAATGGCTCAACAACGACGAGCAAGCGCTAAATGTGGTAATGCATACTTTAACTATATTATATAACTAATTGTTCCCATTTCCACTGCTTTTGTTTATTAGCTAAAGTATAAAACGGTACCATAAAATTTTGACATTGACATATTTGACAACATGATGCTATAAGTCTGAAGTAGTTATAATTTTAAATGTTGCTTAGACCCATTTTACTTGTCAACTAATGCAAAAGATTAAAATAAAAATTAATTTGATAATCAAACTCTACTATTTGTTCAAAAACTGTGAATCCTTGAAATTCTTTCCACAATGTAATTGCCAATTATAAAAATATTTATGGTTGTAACAATAATCTTTTGCCCACTTAGTGGGATAAAGGCTTGGTTGTTCTCATTGCGACAATAATCTTTCATGGTAAATACACTAAATATTTTAATCAATATATGAAACTAGATGAATTGGTAAAACGTTACAGAATTTTCTTCGAATAAGTTTTAAATGCTACTATTTTCTTGTTTTAGCACATGATCGCAAAATTGTAGTAGCCATGTGTTTCTATGAACCAATTATCAATATGACACATTTTTATAAGGTTTGCAAGCTTTAAATTGACAAATTCCTTGTTTTGAAATCCAATGGAATATCTTAAATCACATGTTTGATATCCATTTTCTTGGTTTATTTTTCACTTTAGTTGAGTTTACAAAGCCAACCAGGGTTATAGACTCATAATAGTATAAGATTTCAACAATTGAATTTTTAAGGATAAAATAATAATGTACTAATGATTATACCCTTTGCTAAATTTTGCACCGTATTTACTTCTTCTCATGTCATTCTGAACAAGCATTTTTAAAAACATGGGCTCTATTATTTCTTATAATTGTTATTTTGTACCATCATTTTTTGTGTCAAGCCATGTTGGTCAATGTCGTCCCATTCACTAGTGAGCTTATGATATGACCTTGGCACCAACAACGATGATAGGGTGAAAAAGGGGTGGTAGAATGATAAAAGAGAATAAAGGAGAGGGGAGAAGGAGAAGAGACGAGAGATGATAAAAAAAAGTGGGAGAGGGGGGAGGAGAGTGGAGAAGAAGAATATTAAGAGGATGTCAGCAAACGGACGAGCAGGTAGTGTGGGCAAGTGGTGAAACTAGGCAAGCAACTAGGCATGAGTGGACTGTGGGCAAGAAATTGAGAAGTGAAGGAGAGACGCTAAAGAAAGAGAGCTTATATATATTTTTAATAATACCTTTTGGTAATTCGTAACTTTGACTATAATATTACTTACCTAATTAAACACAATTAATCCGGACTATCCTAAATATATACTGTTGGAACTTTGATCGCCGGCTAGAGGGGGGGTGAATAGCCGATCCACCCCAAATCGTCGACTTTCCTACACTTGTTAGTTTGCACAGCGGAATACAAATAGAGACTAACAAGAACCTAAAT
>JBAMIE010000022.1:6611914-6626136 GCA_037177295.1 Kaempferia parviflora | reverse complement strand
TCTGCCCCCAAATACAGTTGTGAAATCGCAAACAAGCGAGCAATTGCTATATACGGCCATGGAGGTGAAGAAGACGACGGCAGCCTGCGCTCTCCTAATTGTCCTGCTTCTCCTTGCTACTGGTAATTATACTAATGAATAATGATCGATCTCTAGCTAGCTACGACTTAGTTTTCTAGCACCATATATATACCAAATTACCAACATTTCTAAGCTTCTGCTTGAATCTTAATTACGTAGAATATGGAACTGGAAAAGGGGGAGTGGAAGCAATCTTCCATCACCATTGCAAGACACCGAGCCGGACGTTCAAAGGCCCCTGTCTCTCCGATAGCAACTGCGCGAAGGTCTGCCGCAGCGAGGACTTCCCCGGCGGCGACTGCCACGGTCTTCGCCGTCGTTGCATGTGTTGCTGACGCTACCTAGCTAATAGTACTGTTTTTCTAATAAGCCAGCTCCTGTATCCTCCTAATCTACCGGCTAATTGTACGCTGACGTTTGCATGAATGAATACTAAATTATTATGATAAAACAAGGTTATTATAATAATTATACTTTGGCCGGTTGGCGGTCGGCTCCTTGGCAAGTGCATGGATAATGACGGTAGTTATAAGATCGAAGTGGGCAGTTTAAATCTTCTTGTCCTAAATCTTTAGTCCCGGGAGCTAAGATCTCTCGGTCTATTATTTTTTGTGAATCAGAGGATGACCATTTTTTAAGGACTAGGGGATGGTCCACTTTTATGTAATAAGAGATGGTCCACAATACCATTGTGCCAGGATTATGATCACGATTCAGTCGCAAATTGATTGTAATCCCTCCCTGAGTTTATCTTCCATCCAGGTTATAGTTTAGATTTGGACAAGCGGCCAGAGGCCTCCCGAAGGTGCCGGACGGCATGGCCATCCAATAACCCAGTACCTTTGAACGGTCTCCGACTGTCTACCTCGATCCAAACTACAATCTAAATTGGAAGATGAATCCCTTCCTCAGGAAGGGATTGCAACCAATTACAGTCGAATCATCATCACAATCTGCCCACAATTCTATTATAGACCATTCTCCAGTCCATAAAAAATTAACCAAAGAATCTGATCTCTCTATTCTTTCATTATACTTCAGATATTATTTAATTTATGCTAAATTTTTCTAAAAACTATCTAATTTATCAGCATTGTTTGTAATTAAAGTTTATTCATTTTTTTTGATAAATTTATTATTTTTATGTAAGTGAGGAAGTTGATTTTAATATCAGTAAAGTGAATTTTAACATAAGGGACGAAAATAGAGACTAAAAATTTGGGACCAAAAGATCGGAATTGCAAAATTGGATAGAGAATTTCATTGCCTCTGTGATCCCTATTTATACTCTTACTAATTTGGATTCTAACTATCTTTTAATGGCGTAGGATGACTAGTCATGACGCTATCATATTTTCTTTTTATAGCTGGTTAATTAATTTACCTGGAATACTTATTCGTTTGACGTTTTGTATAAAATGTGCCACGTGAGCCAGTGACGGACACGTTTTCATTTTTGTCAAATTTAGATCACACGGCAATTCGTAGCCGAAGGGCAAATCTTACTAAATCCCATCTTCTCGCCGACGTTATCCGAATCGTGGCTGACTTCGCCGACGGCACCTGTTGTACCGACTACTGAATTGTCACGATGTTGGCGGTAACCTACTGTAGGTGCCGGCACACAAAAGTGACGTGCCTTAAACGAATCGACGAGAATATACGGCTTCCCGATTTATCGAACGGCAGTAATTAATCGGAAAATTTTTCGCTTGTTGTTGTTATTATTATTATTATTTAAAAAAAAATTTGAATAGATATCTTTTCTATTCCTACTGTAACTATTAGAATTTTTTGTCAGGTCTCTAGTCCCTTTGAGGGCTTCTTATTTGGTATCTA
Organism: Kaempferia parviflora; assembly: GCA_037177295.1. NCBI lineage: Eukaryota > Viridiplantae > Streptophyta > Magnoliopsida > Zingiberales > Zingiberaceae > Kaempferia > Kaempferia parviflora. The sequence continues at coordinate 6,624,216 of JBAMIE010000022.1, read as the reverse complement.
GTCCTCTTGATTTAGATATAAGAGTTCTCAATTACTTTGTTCGAGGTTAATATTTTATGCACAGTCGACGGTTAATCTTTTTAGTAGTTCGGGATCCAAAAGAGTTTAGATATCTCCATAATAATATGATATTGTCCACTTTGGACCTAAATCCTTATGGTTTTGCTCTTAAGTTATTCCCAAAAGGTTTCATACCAATGAAGATATTTTTCTCTTATAAACCCATGATCTTTTCTAGTTTTCAACGTAAGACTATGTTTACAACCTACAACCCAACAAATATATGATCAATACACATACTTGATCAAGGTGCATAAAATCTATTTTATCGCCGCGTCCGAGTATATAACTTTCCAGTACTTTAACCATTTGCACTGATGGTTAGTAGTCATCCATGATTTACTTCATCCGTGTTACCCTAGGGACGAGATGATGGGGCGATAAGACGAGTTAATCACCTTTTACCATATAATTTATTTTATCTCACTGAGGGAGTGAATTACTTTTTACTATCATAATCTATTTTATTAAGTATAAAATATCTAAAATAAAGTATTTATCAATTGGTATGGATTAAGCAACGTTTGATTAGGAAGCGAAAATTAAGGGACGTTTGGTTAGCGTATTTTTTATTTTAAAATGCACATTTAAAAAAAATAATGTTTGATTTGCATTTTCATTATTTATTTTCTTGAAAAAGGTATAACATTTTCTATAAAAATATAGAATGATAAATTATTATTTTTTATTTTTTAAAAAATAAAAATAAAAAATATATAAACTAAACCTCCTCTAATTATTTTTTTTTTTTTCAGAATGACAAATTTTAAAATTTACGGGTGTTTCATCGCAATTTACCGTTTATTTAAATAACTTTTATCTTACGTTTCCCCATGGGAGGAGAACTCCGAGCGATTGCTTTTCCTCCCCTCTCTCTTCTCGTCGCTTTTCTTCCTCGGAACCCTAATCTCTCCTTAATAGTCAATCTGTATTCGTGAAATTGTCTTTGATCTCTTACCTAATCTCGATATTGGTATCCTCTTTCAATTTCAGCCACCAGTTGGTTTTCTTTGCGAGTCTACCGTTCTTTAATCTTGTTGGCTTGGTGTCGATGCGAATGGCGGTACTGGACGAACTTATTCGGTCGATCGAGTTATGGCTGAGGCTGGCCAAGGAGCAGGTGCCTCTGGTGGACCCTAACCTCGATCCTGTTCTGCTGGTTCCCGGGATCGCAGGGTCGATCCTGAATGCCGTTGATGATGATGGGAAGGCGGAACGGGTGTGGGTGCGAATTCTTGGTGCCGAGCATGAGTTCCGGGAGAAGGTCTGGTCGCATTTTGATCCTGCCACAGGTAAAGCGTTGATTTTTTTTTTTTTTCCTTCCAGCTTTTCCTGCTTCACGTTATGGGGTGTCCTGCTCTTTCTATAATGTTTGTGTTTGCTGATGCTGTTTGAAATTGACTTTGTTAGAGATCTAGGCAGGTTGAAATGCAACGGTTTATATGAGTGAGTGATTTGTTCTCAATTATTTGATGTTGCCGGGATTGACTTCTGCTATAAGCGGAAAAACATTTGAGTTTGTAAGTATCTCAAAAAAATATATCCAGACTCCAAAATTATATCTGACTAGTTTTAGAAAGTTGAGTAGTCTGTGGAGGGAACATGTGGTATTAAATTCTAGTTTCACGCCGCATGTTGCCCAATTGCCATTTGCCATCACAAGACTTGTCTAACTAATTTTATGAATTGAGTACTTTATGAAAGGGAGCGATGGAAAATCAACTTTATGAGTTCTTCATGATTGAATGAAATACCAAGACTGAAGACTGATCATGTAAAAATGTGTCTTTCATATTTTTACCCAATTGATTTTAGTATTGGATATTTATGATGTTATAATAGTGTATAGAGTATGGGACTAGATCTATACAGCCGACTTCAAATGGTTATCTCGGTTGATATTCTATGAGTTAGATAACTTGAATCTGTTGGCTTGCCAAATATTTCAGACACTACTAATTCCTGTCTGAAGTACGAAAAAAAAGTTCGAGTTGCATTGGACCTAGATGATCATCATAAAACTATGTTGAAAATCTCATACAAATCAATCTTAATTGTACTTACTGCACGGTAAGGTGTTACCCTGAAAACATTTTACCACCACATAGAGCTCAATAGTAAGATAAAAATAACATCTTTGTAGCCATCACTGAAGAGTTAGGAGACACAGCAAGTAGTTGTTGTTTTTGCTGAATGCTGAAATTTGAGACATGTCAACTATGTAGTTTTCATGTTTAGCATCCTAAAAATTTAGATAAAGATTCCATTAAGAATTATTCATGATGCTTGTGCTGTCATGAATCATTCATCTTTTATAGTCAATGTGCGCAGTTTTACAGACTATTTCTTTTTTGTCAGATATTTATAAGCTTCTTCAGTTTCCCAGGTTGATTTCTTGTTGCAACCTCATGGTGTTGAAACCATGTCAAATATTACTGTTCAAAATGTTCTTCATGTTTTGTGTAAGCTAGATGGCATTGGTTATTGAGTTAGAAACAATATGGTAGACAAAACTATTTCATATACTTGTCTCAAGTTTCTTGAGAGTGAAACGTGGTTCAATTGTTAGGATGTTCCATGGCTACATAGTTGGCCAAATTTCAAGTGAAAAAGACCTCTTTGCTAAGTGAGGAATAGGTTGCATACATTTACCGTCTAGATAGCCCCTCGTTTTTTGGTGGAAATTTGCATGTTCTAGTAGTGTTAGTCCCCTTGAGTGTAAGAATCAAGGAACCCATTGAGTTTGTCATAATTTGATTAGTCTTTATGTGGGTGTCCCATTTTTTTATTTCATAGTGAATCTTTTAATGTCTTATTTAGGGGTCATTATTTACTGATTGAAGATCCTACCTAGGAATGCGAAGAGCCCCATAGATTCAAATCGTAAAATGGAGTGTAAAATCATAAGATCTGAAAATTTCAAATAAAATATTTTAGAATTATATTTGATTTTTATAATTTATCTTATGTATTGCCTTTCAATATATTATGCTAATACCATCGTTTCTAACACTGCTTGCAGTATCGTGAAGCATGAATAAAATATTTAAATTATAAATATATGTAAAATATAATAGAATTTATAGTATTTCATTAGTTATAGCAAAACTGGTGGATGATAATGACAATAATTAACTATTGTTCTACTTAAGAGTTAAAAGAATCTTGTATAATTGAAACTTTTCTCGAATTGTGTCATGGACAATGTTCTAAAAATCGGCCTAGGCACTAGACAACAACTAGCCTCACCGAAAACATGCTAGTCTGCTAGCCTAGGTGGGGATTAGGCGGCCCTAGGCGTTAGTCGGTTGAATCATCTAGGTGCCACTGAAATAATGCAGGGTTTTCATTATATATATATATATATATTATTATTATTATTATTTTTTTTTAAGTTTGGGCTTTTAAATTTAATGTCCAATTAAAAAAAAAACTGAAATGTACCCTTGAGTTTGTGCCCTATGAAGAATAAGTTTATAGAGAAGAAGAAGTAGAATAAATTTGTGATATTTTATTAGTTGTGTAATTTTGAACTCATTTTTTATGTTATTGTGTTGGAGTTATAGAGTGTGATTTATTATATAATTTATGTTGATACTGAGGAATCCGCCTAGCGACACCTAGTTCCCACCTAGGCAGCCTAGGCGCTGGCACCTAGCGAATTATAGAACCTTGGCCATGGAAAGAAAAAATATTTGCTATAATGAATAGCAATTTTAAAATATCTAATTGAATTCAACTATATTCTATCAAGATATCTAGTCATGGTTGTTGGAACTAGGATTCTATGTAGAAATCAATAAGCAAATGCAGGATTGGATCATAGGTCCATACGATCCTAACCTAATTAGATTTGGATTGTTTAGGTTAGTTTGGATCGAAAGACTAGCATTTGGAGCACAATCTTAACTAACATCGATTCAAGCACTGTTAATAACAAATATAAATTTGGGCAATGATAGTGAATTGGCATTTTAGGCGATTCAATAGTTAAAACTGCAAACATTATGGTTACAGATAGTGAATTTTCTCTGTTGACTGACCTCCATATTGTTGCTGGTTCATGTGCAGGTAAGACAGTTTCCTTGGATGATAAAACAAGAATCATAGTTCCTGAAGATAGATATGGATTATATGCAATTGATTGTTTGGATCCAGATATGGTAAGCAAGTCTTCTGTCCTTGTGATACTCATAATTCCTAAATAATTAATAAGTTGATAATATGATAGAAATTCTTTATTTTTTTCCTATAGAAGCCATTATTGATTTAAGTTTATCTTTTCTGACTTCAAATGTTTATTTATTACAGATTGTGGGGAGGGATGGGGTTTGCTATTATCATGACATGATACAGGAGATGATTAAGTGGGGTTATCAAGAGGGCAAAACTCTTTTTGGGTTTGGATATGATTTTCGCCAGAGTAATAGGTAACTAATGCCCTACATTCTTCACACTAATCCCTTTCTTATTACTATACTATCACATAGTTTCTATATCATTTTCATTATTATGCTATTTGGATAATCATTTTACAATAGAGTCTTCTTTACTTTCAGTGTTCTTATCTATTAAAGTTGTCATTGTTGTTCGAGTTCTCTATCTTTATTTCCACATTTCTTACGTCCACATTCATCCTTTGGAAAACTCAAATAGTATGGGATCCTCATTAGCTGGTTTTGATCCAACTTGGCCTATCTGGATCAGAGTTGTCTTATTGTACAAGCTATGCTTACACTGTAACTTGTTGTCATTGATGCAGTTATAGTTAACTTCTATCAACTTAGAATTTAAAACATTGGCATAACTAATCCATTTGCCATATTTTTTATGAGACATTGATCATTTTTACTTAGTGGTTTTTGATCATTTTGACCAAAACTAGCTACCTCAACTAAGAGTGAAAACAGAGGGATATTGGAAATGCATCAGTGATTGCACAATCAAACACATGCTAGCATGATAATTTGTTTTAGGGGAAAGCATCAATATTGATTTTATCTAAGGGTTGTTTGTACAACTTATTTGCATGCTTCGTTACAGGCTTCAGGACACTCTTGACAAGTTCTCTGCAAAGCTAGAATCAGTATATGTCTCATCTGGTGGAAAGAAGATGAACATTATAACCCACTCTATGGGAGGGCTGCTTGTGAAGTGCTTCATGAGTCTTTACAGTGATGTAAGAATACTTTGTATCATTTATCATATTCTTATCTTGTGCAATTTTCTGTAATTCTTTTTTCACATCTTTGTAGCAATTATTTATGGATATTTTATTATTTGTGTGTTGTCTTAGATTTTTGAGAAATACGTAAAGGGCTGGATTGCAATTGCTGCACCATTTCAAGGTAATATATTTAGACTTCTATTATTACACTTTTCACAAAAGAGGAAAAAGAATGAAGACTTTGAATTTTAGGTGGTCAGGTACTTTTAGTTTAGTTGCATGGAGCAGTAGCTTATTTGTGAAAATTGAATTTTAGGAAGCGCATGTGATTTTTTTCAGACAAACTAGCACTTGTTAGAAGATAGCAGTTTTCTTCTCACTTGTGCCCTTTTCATTTCAGTTGTCTTTATGATAAGATTTGAGATATTTTTAATTGCTTCTCTTTTCTAAAAGAAGTTAAATTGAAGTAAAGATCCAAAAATTTTATGAGTTTAGAACTAAAGATACTCTCAAGATGGAAAACACAATATTTTAAAAGTTAAATATTCATGAATGTTCCCATAATATTGACATTTTGTGGTAGAACTATGCATATGTGTATTTTATTCTCAATTTCAACAGGGGCACCTGGATACATTACCACCAGTCTGCTGAATGGTATGTCCTTTGTAGAAGGTTGGGAGGGGAATTTTTTCATCACCAAATGGAGTATGCAACAACTGGTATATTTTTTTCACAAGTTGGTTTATTTTTCATTATTAACTGTTAACAATCACTGTTCCATGGATCAGTTGATATCATTATTTATGATCGAATGTTTAATAGTAAAATATCTCTTTTTATTTTCTTCCTCTATTGATGAACTCATAGTCAAGAAAATCCAATTTTTATGAATATTATTCCTGTTACACCAGCATGCATTCAAACCGGTCCTTACAGGCGTGTGCATTTGGAACAGCTGGACTGGTCTTTGTTAATGGGGTATTTGGGTGGTGAATTAATTTCTGCATTTATTAGCTAATGTGACCTGGATTGAATGAATTTTGTAGGTTTCTGTCTGGAAATTTCTGGTATATAAGCAGAGAAAATTGATCAATTTTCTTTTAAAATTTATTTGGGAAAGGGGAAGGCTAAAGGGTAGGATGGCTTTTATATAATACTATAAGGGTGTGTTTGGTTTAAGGTTATCGTTCAAAACCTTAATAGGTTAGCAACTCGCCCTTTCGCTGAGGACTCTCTCCTTCTTGACGACCAGCAACTCTCCTTTGCAAAATTCTTCATCGTCGTCGCCTGCATCCCGGGGCCGCTGAGGACCCTCTCCTTCTCGATGACTCCGTCGTCACGTTCACCGTCCACCCGACGACACTGGCCGCGACGTCGGCGAACTCGCAGGGAACACCCCGCTGAGTGCCCCCTACAGCCGCAGCGGTGGCAGGGGCAGCAATAGCGGCAGCGGAGCTTGGCATAAATGATACGGATGGATGTCAGTGCCCAGCAGAGGTGCCGCCGTCGCCGTCCTTGCGGTGGGTGGGGTTATGCCTGTGGAGGGGAATGCGAACGATGTCGGAGAAGAGACGACATAGTAAAAATAATTCGAAGACTACAGAATAAAAATAATTTGAAGTGGACTTCGTTTTTTGGTTTTTTAATTTAAACATTAGTTAATTGATTAATCAATTCCTAACTTAATAGAATAATTTAAATAGATTTTTTCAAACCCTAATGTTATTAAGGGTAATAAGTAAATATTAAATTAGGTTATATCATTACCTAGGTTGAACCAAACAACACTAGGGTTATGTTTTATTCTCTATAACCTTGGTTACGTGGTAACCATGGTTATATATGATAATTTTAACCAAACACACCCTAAATGGGCTCCCATTCAGTTAAGGAGGGACTCAAAACCAGGATCTTGGCAACAACTTTTTGATGTCTTTACCAAGATTGTCGAACACACATCTCTATCCATATGTGCATGGAGGATTAAATCCCAATTGCAATTTCTCTTCTACTTTTGTACACCATAAAATCTTTTTGGTTCTAACAGTTAGGCAATGTGAGTTTACTCTTACTTTCTTTGCTCAAATTGGTTATTTGGTATCAGATTATTGCTCAAAAAATAAGGTACATGCAATTTATGAACAATTGATGTTTACCTAATTACAACTCATTTAAAAGATTCCTAGGGATATAAAGGTTGAAATCATAGGGGCTAAACAAAGTGTTTAGAGCATTGTATGACTCTTAGCTTAGCTCCATCTTGGTTTTGTTAGGTTCTACCGATTAGGGAAAGAAAATGATCTGAGGACCATTTTTGAAAGAAATGTATATGCAAAAAATCTTTATTAGGTCTATCCCTGCATTTCTTTGACAGCATTATTTTACTGTATAAATAATCACTATCCACCTTTACTTGGGACAGATTTAAGCATACCCAACTCGACTCACTGAATTCTATGCGATATTCAAATTCATTTCCTTTTTGCATTTGTTATTGGTAACTATTTGAACATTGAGTGCTTCTGAATTAATAAAATATTATTTGTATTTCACACCACTATAGTTACATCTCTGTAATCGTGTTATTTTAATCTTCTTTCTTTGCTAGTTATCTTTCATGAAATTCATGTCTATATGTTTTACTGACCATGAACATTTCTGTTTCAGCTTATTGAATGCCCTTCCATATATGAGTTGATGGCACGTCCCAACTTTAGTTGGGACATTGTTCCTCTTTTGCAATTATGGAGGGAGAAGCATGGTGATTCTGGTACACCTGGTACATTGCTGGAGTCTTATGAACCTCTTGAAGCTATATCTTTGATTAATGAAGCTCTTGCAAAGAATACAGTAAGCCACGAATATCAATCATATTGTATGTGCACTATGCTGTAATTTATTTCTCGTACAACTTTACTGAATGGAGAGTAGGGGAAAAGGGAGGGGATAATCTATCCTCTCTAAACCAATGAATATAGGAGAGCAAAGAGAAGCCAGTAGATGCATGTTCCTATTACTCAGAAGGATGATAAGAGGACTAGGGTTTGGAAAGATCAACTTCTGTGTTTGCATAAGGTGTGCTCCGAGTTTACTCGGTAGGCGAACTAAGGGGGAAGACCTTCCACCATCCACCTCCAAGATTAGTCGGGAGAAACTCGAACACGTGGATTACCCAAAAAAATAAAAAGAAAAATCATCTTTATTAAGCCATAATTTGTCTCAACTATATGGAGTCAACTATTTGAATTTTATCTTAGTATTGTTATTTCTCCATTAAGCTCTATGCAATATCTGGTAATATTCAAATTAATTAAATTGGTTTTTATTACATTGAATTTTGGTCTCCTTTTATGCTCGAACCACTTTACTATGAGTTTATTCATTGCTTTTGAACATATGCATGCCATTTCCAAAGTTTTTAAAATTTTTATTATCATGTATTGGAGGTTCACCTAATTGTTTGAATATTTGTATTTTTTGTTTTATTTCTAGTAATACATGAAGGGGAGCCTTGACACACCAATAAAGTTGTTGCGGTGTGATAAGGTGATCACGGGTTTGAGTTGTGGAAACCGTCCTTGCAATGCAAAGTACGACTGTGTACCAAAGATCCTTCCCTTGGCAGGAGCTTTGTGCACCTGGCTGCCATTGAACACCATACATCCATCTTAGCATTCTTATCTCTATTGCATTAACTTTTTTAAAGATGTTAGTTTGCAACAACCCTACACGGTGATGCATAAAACAAGGCAGATTGTACCACAGTTTATGAATCTTTTTTTTTTAACCTAAGCAGCATGCGAGGAACATGCAAGACAACACTGAAAGCTCTCCTCTATTTTGACTGTTTTTTTCTTTATTCTATACCTTCATTGATATCTTCATGTTGTTAAATAATATTCCTAGATATTGAAAACTCTTATAGTAATTTCATGTTCATCCATATTAACTTACCCTTGAGCTCTTATCGTCTTACTCATAATACATATTTGTATATTCAACTTTTGTTATATTTGGTCTTAAAAGCTTCGGATTTTTTTAAATTCATTTGTATAGATGCTAGGTGAATGAGTGCTTATCTAAGGTATAGCTCAATGAAAAAATTGTGCTATTGTTTATAACACCTAGTGAAAATTTGATTGGTTATTAAGAATATTTTTTCATTTACTCAAATATATTTCTTGACATTGCATATAGCAGGTTTCATATGGAAGCATGCAGGTTCCTTTACCGTTGAATGTAGAGATTTTGAGATGGGCAAATGAAACTAGTGAAATTTTATCACGTGCTAAGCTCTCAAACAGTGTCAAATTTTACAACATATATGGGACTCATAATGACACACCACATAGTGTCTGGTATGCTTTTCATTTGATTCTGTTTCTGAATTTTTGGTAGGTTTCATATAGTTTTTATTGTCTGATTTTCGCTTCTCTAAGATCTGAAGTTTCAAGTGTTACTATCATGTCCAAAGATAGGTAACTAACATGTACTTCGCATTTGACTCATACACGTGAATTTAAGTGCATATATTTCTGATTTAAGATCGAGAACTCATGGCTATATAAATACTTGGATATATATAGGATTTCCTTTTTTTCTTCAAAAATAAATGCACACTAAGCGCCTAATATTCACACCCAAGGTGCAAGTTGTCAAATCGAACCTGATACATATTGCCAAATTGGGCAGTCACGACCACTATATCAATTGTGTGAGTAGGAAAGACTTAGGACTAAAGCTGTAACGAGCTAAGCCAAGTCTAAAATTAAACAAACTTTTGGAATGGTTGTTCAAACTCATGTTCGTTTGTTTTGCAGCGTGAAGTTAACTTGTATAGATGTTATTGAGCTCGTAAATCATTCTTGTCTTTATTTTGTTTGATCTTTGAAGCTTTACAAAGTTTCTTTATAAGATTAATAAGGCTTGCCACATGCTTATTTAGAGGACCTATCATATAAAGATTTTGATTTTGAGAATTCTCATATGTATTTTAACATTGCAAGACAATCATATCACAATAAAGGTTTAATCGTGCAGAAAAATTGAACAAACCAGTGCGGACAATATTATGAAAAAGATAGGTAGGTAGGACATTCAAGAAGATAGTTTTTTCTTGCTTTAAATTTTTTATAATATTAATCAAAATATAAGAAACCACAGAAAATAGATAATGAAGTGAAATCTGTATGAAATAGATAATTAGGTTAACTATTAAATTATAGTATTTTCATAACATTATCGATTGTAAATTCTCTATGTTGTTTACTTCACTTGGCAAATGTATATTATTAGCATGGCATCCCATAGCTCATAAATGAGTTTAATTATGATGTTCACAGACTTTGTTCAATTAAAGTTGATGAGTTTAAAACATATATGTTCAAGCTCTTTTATTTTAACAAGTTGGTTAAGCCTGGTTATTTAATTGATCTTGAACATGTCGAACGAACATAAATAAATCCTTACCAAGTTGAACACAAAGCTTCTTCACAAATGTTTGATCTGTTTATAGCCGCCTTACCTAGGACTTGCCTCCGTATACATGCGTTGCAATTCTCACAATTTAAAGTCTAGCTTATCTTATTAAAAAGAGATCTCAATCAATGACTTTGTTCTCAATAGGCAACTATTCAGGTTCCAAATTCAGATATGCCTGGACTATTGGGTTTCCTTAGTATTCCTGAGTCTGATTATAGACTGCAACAACTCTAATTTGTTTTCATCATGGTTTAAATTCTCGAGCCGTATCGGAGTTTCGATCTATGATTGGAACAATACGGTTCTTATGCCGATAATTAAACCCTAAGTTTAATTTCTCGCACCTGCGACCCTGCGGGAAGTCGTGGAGGGATCAAGGCGCCAGTGCGGTGCCGGTGCCGGGTTGTGGGCGGAATGACAAATTTGCCCATTTCGCCTGGCATAGTACAAAATTTTAAACCATAGTCTTTGTCACCCAATATTGACTATCCTACTGCATGAGCTAGGGGTAGTAAAAGGTAGTGTACCTTCAAACTTTTTCACTCACTATGCCCCTACCCACTTGATACATCTACAATTGTATACAAACTCAACCTTAGTTTAATATATCTAACAAGCTGAATCTCTAAAAATAACTAATTCAAAATTTTGTAAATAAAATTTGTCAAAAAGCATGATCAACCTCTAATGATGCTATGACTAATAAAATATTAATATCCATCACATATACACTAAACATACATGATATTTTTTCACAAATATGTACACACCTGAATGATAACCCCTCTCATTCCTGTGACTTGTATCTTCCATTTCACCTAAATATGTTTTTAATGAGTACCTGAACCTGATTAAACAAGTTGGGTGTCATATTTTTCCTTAAAAAATCCGCCCTGTTGCCACCCCTACCCCGGCATGACTAGGAAGCAGCTGTCTTCCAAGTAGCTAGAGTTGAGTTAGCAAGCAATGTTAGGTGCTAGATTGATAATCTGGGTACTATTAAAGGGAACCTTGACCCGAGGTCGGGGCACATATATCTTGCTGAACCTTCAATGCCTGTTGTGGTTCCCCATCTTGTTGAAGGATAACCCTCTAGTCTAGGTAGCATTTACATTTATGCTCAGGAGGCTACTCTGGGTTAATCATTTTGGTGGAATAATCCTCTAGTCTTAATTATATACTGCCATATATTCAACATCTAAATTAGCGGTCTTAATCTTTCTTCTTAAGAAGATCTGTCTGTAATTTTGTGCAGCAACTATGATTGTTATTATATGTTTCTGATTTATCTGACCTGCTTGCAGTTATGGGAGCAAAGAATCACCAATTTCAGATGTAGAGGAATTAGTGTCTGCCGAGGTAAATCTTTTCTTGCTGAATTCTACCTTCAGTTTAACTTGAAAACTGGTACCCTTGAGGGCTTTGTATCGATTTGTTCAAAATTTTAAGATACTCAGCCTTACCGACCAGGGTCCTTCGGCAACTGGATACTCTAGCTTGTATGACTTAGATTTGTTGCAAGAACTTGCAAATTTGATGCCATGTCCCAGTCCCCATTACCAGAATATATGCGCTTAATATTTTGAGATCG
>JBAMIE010000022.1:6588078-6602233 GCA_037177295.1 Kaempferia parviflora | reverse complement strand
GAGTTAAATTTTTAGCCTGCACATCCACTGTGCACACCCGCGAATGTCGCCCATATAGTGTTGTGTAGGGTAATAGAACTATGTATATATATATATAATTAGCGTCCGTAACAACCAATCTAAGCACTTGGATTTCTCAAGTAATTTTTTTTTGTTTTTGTTTATTTTTTTTATCTTCGGGGTTAAGCCAATTAGATTTTTCCTTTAGGATTTAGGGGTTGGATATAATATTCAAGTTTAAAAAAAAATTAAAACTAAAAAAATTAGGTGCTCACGGGACATATATTTAGGATGCACAATAACATTTTTTAATATATTTTTGTTTATTTTTTTTAGCTCGGGATAAACGAATTAGATTTTATCTTTAAAGTTTAACGATTGAGTTATAGTGTTCTTGCTAAAAAAAAAAAATAAAACTAAAAAAGTTTTAAATGCTCATGGGTATAATATATGTATTTAGAGGGTTTAGAATTCAAAATTTAAGGAATTTTTTATTTTTAAATAATAAAATATATATAGATTTGATACACTGTGCTTGAACCTGTGAGGATTGTCTATGAGTGTACAGGGTATATGCAAGGTATCAAAAATATATATAGTGAATTTACCCTGGGCGACATCTGTGCACGATGCACGTGTATATATATACAACTCTTATACCCTACACATTCCGTTCGTGACACTTGGACAGCTTTTAGAGCATCTCCAATGGGGGATATTTGGAGGGGATATTTCTCCAAATATCCTCCTTCTCAAATATCACCCATTGAAGGGGATATTTCGTGGGTGATTGGAAATCACCGGACACCTGGCTGTCGGGCCCACCAAAGGTGGGTTACACATTTTCTTTCTTTTTTTTTTATAAATTTTTTTATGAGACCTACGTGCAAAAAATAATAAAAAATAGAATTAAAATTAATAATAATTAATATTAAAAATATATATTAATTTTATTTAAATTAATAAATATTTAATGGTGAAATATTTAATTGTGAAATTGAAGATATTTAAGAGTGAGATATTTAATAGGTGAGACATAATAGTAAAATACTTGAAGAGTAATGTAAAATTGGAGACCACGGCTGACTACTCTTGCTGGATTATATATATAGAAAGGTAGTTTTGAGACGCCTCTTCCTTTACAAGCGGCGGCTGATTGAAAACCACAAAACCTAATCCTAAGCTTCAGATCTCCCTACCGGAAAGAGGAATCCAATCCATGGCCTCTTTTGCAGAAGCGCCTCCAGGCGATGCCAAGGCCGGAGAGAAGATCTTTAAGACCAAGTGCGCGCAGTGCCACACCGTCGACAAGGGTGCCGGTCACAAGCAAGGTCTCTCTCCTTTATCCTCTCTCTTATTCGTAGTTTGGCCTTTTCTTGCTTTCTCTTCTTGCGTGAATCAGAAGATCTTGATTGGTCAAATTTCTCTTATATTAATTGATTAAGTCATCTTTTCAGGCCGTTTATGGTTTTGTGACTTGTTGACCATCTAGATTTTCTTAGAGAAGTTTTCTATTCGAGAGCCGTCTCATCCCAGCATGTCTCCCATAAATAATTCTCTTGCATCCTAATCTAGACTGACCGTTCAATAGGCGTGGCTAAACGGAACAATCTTTATCAAAACTGATACAACGGTTTTATTAGTGGCGTTTCCAAAGTCGGATGGGCATATTCTGCTTTTGAATTTACCAAAGGAGTTTTTTTTGTAATATAAAATACATTTTGTCCAATCCGATTTGTTAGATTTGTTATCGCTCAAACCATCACTTTGACTGAAAGTGATGTCAGTTAACTGAGCACTTTATTAGAAGTGATTCCAGTTGATTAAAAGTGATTACAATAGGCTAGATGTGAGTGATCGTCATCAAATATTTTGGTCAAAAAGTGTTTGACAATCATAGAGTATAAAAGTGTGATGGTCAGAGAGATTTTGGATTCATGTTAAATTAGCATTGTTGCACTCTTGAATTTTTTGTAAGACTGGTCATATTCATTTTATATATTTTGAGTCCTCTATGGTTAGCAAACACTTTTGATTAAAAATTTTGATGACTCTGCAGGTTTTAGATTTGTATCAAATTGACAATGTTACACCCTTCACCCATGTTGGTTTTGTTAAATTTTCATCTTTATGACTATCAATGGCCTTGAAGGCTTTAAATTCATGTCAAATGATAACTAATCAATTGAAATCACACACAGTCAACTAGAGTCATTTTTAACTGACTGGTTAGTTGACTAGCATCGCTTCTAGTTGACTGATGGTTTGGGCAATAACGGACCGATAAAGTGGGTTGGACGAAGTTATTTTGGGAAATAGTTGTTCTCTTTAGTAAATTTTAAAGTATAATGTTCTCTTTGAGAATTTTAGCAACCTAAGCCCTGGGATATATCAGTTATAGTTTAAAAAATATTAATAAATCATAAAAACATATTTTGAAAAAAATAATACATATATACACACACACTATAATTGCATATTTTCATTAAGATTATTACGATGTTTGATGATATATTTAAGGTTTAGTTTTATTTTGGGATGATTGTTGCATAATGTTAGAGTTAACCATCGATCTTTGTGTCCCTTTTCTCCCTATTTGTCGTATCTTGTTATTTTCTCGACTTCCATTTGTGAGAATCGCATAGATATACTATTTTTAATATCATTTTTCTTTGTTTGCTGGACGAGCAGGACCAAACTTGAATGGCCTTTTTGGGAGACAATCTGGTACCACTGCTGGTTATTCATACTCTGCTGCTAACAAGAATATGGCTGTCATTTGGGAGGAGTCTACTTTATATGATTACTTGCTGAATCCTAAGAAGGTTTGATGTTTCTGTCGTCGTATTTTATTGTTTGATCAGTTCAAATACATTTTACATATTTTGTTGCCCATAGGAATCAGCCTAAAATATACCAATCTTAATTAGTTTTAGGATCCTTATTAATGTGTCAATGCCAGGAATTTGTGTTCCAGTATCAGAGTTATAACATCTAACTCAGGTAGATTATTATTTTCTGTAAACGATTTTATGGTGGATTGGATAGCCTCAAACAAAGTCAATTACAATTTCACAGTCACGGACACTCTATTTTTAGCATTGTGAATGCTTCACAGGCTTTGTGTTTAATGGTCTACATTTTTTTTAAGAGCATAATCAAAGGATCTTGAGTTTATTATTAAATGTTTATAGAGATGCTATTGGAAACTTCATCAAATGTTTTTATAAACATGGAAAAGTCATTGTTATCAAACCAAAATCAATTTAGACATGCTAGATCTTCAAGTCATCATTGATTTCATTCTTGTTATTCTAGATATCAATCTGACAAGAGTTATTCTTCCCAACTCTATCTCCACTTAATACGATTTTAATTACATCAATTAACTAATATTTCAATGTCAGACCATTTTATTTCTACTGATTAAAAAAATCATCAGTTTTTCTTCTTTTATGATAAATTGATCGTATAATATATTTGGTATTTATGTTTAATTTAATTTCTTGATGCATAGATGTCTTTTTATTTTTAGAAACATGAACTCGTGTTAGATAATTGTCACCGTTCTTTTTGCTTCAATTCATATGAAAGAATAAACCATAATGTATTGCATTATACAAATTGTGAATCATATGGTATGATAGCTATGATTTTCACTGTAATAGTAAAGTGTACATCTTTGGCTGGTGGTGGATGATGAAATTTGATAAAGGTTCCCTTGAGTGCCTTCATTAAAGGGTCCCTTGAGTGCCCACATTCCCAAGTTATATGGGTATATGGTGTTCAAGTGGTCTTAAATATTTGAAGGTGTGAGGAAACTTATCTTCGTGAGTTTCCAACGATTCACAAACTTATGTTGCATCCATTTATCAGATGTCATGTATACGGTCAACTGATATTAGAAGACAATCTTTTTGGCTTTTGATGTGCCCTTTTTGAATACAATCTATTTCCTCTAAAATTATGCTACTTGTTATTTCCTCTTTTGGATTGTGTTTTACGATCCTTTTAGATGCTTTCTCCTCAACTTTTATTTATTTATTTTATTTTTTATTTATTTATTTTTTTTTTATTTTTTGTTATTGCTGTCTAATGATTATCAAATCTTATGTTAGAGGCATATTATATATCAAAAAAAAAAAAAAAAAAAAAAAAAATCTTTGTGCAACTCATATAGGTAAATTGACATGGTTGATCAGAAAGTGAACTCTAAACTGTTTAAACCAATTCAATCAATTAGAGGAGAATGTGAACTCTTGAGTCCACCTTCCATGAACGATTGAAGGTCATTGCTCTCTTCTTTTTGAAATCTTTTCCTGAGAATAAAGAATTTCTTTGATGATAAAGGTTGCTGACTGTGATAACTGTCCGTACAGTACATTCCTGGAACCAAGATGGTTTTCCCCGGTCTGAAGAAGCCCCAGGAGCGTGCCGATCTGATCGCTTTTCTCAAGTCGTCCACTGCGTAATATATTTTGTCCTTCTCTTCATGTGTGCTTTATTTCGTCACTCTCAGAGCTTCCGTATCATTCTGCTGGTTGGAAGAGGCAGAAACGTCCAAAATTTTCTTACCCCTTCAAATTCATTGCTTCATGGAGGATTGTTCCTTGAGACACCTACATATTTATTCTGAACCTGCAAATTGATGGTGGAATTTAATAAATATAAATTCAAATTTATCTCGACAATTGTCAAATCTAATGATCGTACACGAGATTCAGTTGCTTCTCTCCAATGGATAGAGGCCTGGAAAAGCAGGCTGTTTGGATAGACCATTATGAATGTCTCTCGTTTTATTTGATAGTGGATGAAAATTTTTTCTGAAGTTGACATATTATTGGTTCGAAAAATTTGTATAACTGATGTCAACTAAAATAAATGAATATGTATTTGCAAATAACAATTGGGGAGACTGAAACATTGGAAACCAAATAAATGTTTTAAAGTAATTAATAAATAAGAAATTACTACTTATAAATTAATAAAGGACCCCCAAAAAAAATGAACTGCAAGATTTTTTTTTTCTTTTGGAATGTCTTTAAATTTGAAAATAAATAGAATATCTTTACTGAAGCATCTTGGCATGTAGAGGAATGTTGTCCTAAAATTAAGGACCAAACGACGTAATAGATAATTTTCGGGGTCCTAACGGAAAAAGGAAGACCTTTTCGCTGATTTGGTGATTCGATAGATCGATCGCTCGTTTGCGTCGCAGAGGTGGAAAGGCGAATCACGGCGACAGAGATTTTATGGAGGCGACGAGTTCCTTCATGCTTCGTCCGAATCGTCCTTTACTAGCTATTCCGCAACTCTTAACTTTTCTTTCATTTCTTCTGCCCGTCATTCTTTTCATCTGTCTTTGGCTCGTTGATATGTTTAATCTGTAGATCAAAACTTCTTTACCGAGATATCCGATGTTAACTGGTCGTCTTAGAGGAGTGCTCTGGATTTTGAGGTAATCTTTTTTTTTTTTTTGGTGGAAGGTTGCCCCACTTTTGACCGTTCGATTTGCTTACCTATTGTCACAAGTTGGAAAGTCAGGAGTTCTTAGTTTGATATGACATTATCCAGGGAGGGAGGAATTGGGTCAGTTTCTTATCATCTGAAAGTTCCTTTTTTTTCTCAGATGAGAATCATGGCATTGGAAGGAAGCTGTGCGTTTTCTAGCGCATTTGGTTAGGTTGTCAAGATAGATAGATTCGACCTGATATATTCGCTCAAGGATTTTTCCATTGTTTCCCACTCTTCATTTAAATTCAAAGATTGTGCCAGGTGTTCAGTGAATTCGTATCAATTATTTTTGTGGGTCTGTATATATTCTTCTTGGCATCTGGCCACTGAGACAAGGATTTGATTTAGCTTTTAGGTTGATTTTCTCAGAAGTCATTCCTGTATAGGTTAAATGGAACATATGCATATGGAATTAGCCTCAGGTTCTTTGGACTTCGGTAATCTTTGATCATGACTATGTCTTCTCCCAGAAGTTTATCAGGGGCTATAACAGCTCCACGGTCCCTTTTCAAAATAGTTGTGTCAGCCGGGGGGTTACTTCTCTTACTTATCCTCATCTCATTTCAGTTGACTTACTATCCCCTTATTTCATCATTCCATGTGTCCTTGTCACCAGTGGAGCAAAATAGGAAGTTTGATTCAGCAGTTCTCAGTGGTAATCATGCTATATTTATGTTTTGAAAACCTGAAAGTGCAAGCAATATAAGTAACAGCTAACATGTTAAGATTCCTTCATCTGATGCTGGTGTAGGTACTGGTAATATTGAGACAAAGAGTGTGAATATCTCTGTTTCTCTGAATGCAAATGATGTCATACAGCATACAGACACACCTTCGACTGCTATCTATAATGATTCTGTAAAGAGTGATTTGGGAAATTCTGATGGTGCCACTCTAGATATCAATAGATCCTCTTTTCATTTTGAGGACTCTATAAATTTAGATTCTAGTGAGTTGATTTATTCTCCTAACCTTCACAGTTTTGATTCATAATAATAGCTTTATCGTTTACTGGCAAATAGCTAGTTTAGATGCAGTGGTTGATTTTGTTTCTCTTTACTTTACACGGTTTCTATTTGTAATTCATTTTTAGAAAATTGTTCAAATCATACAATTATGGCATAGAACTGAAAAGGACGTTTATTAGCCAGGTAATGGAGTAATAAGAAATGGGATGTGTTTTTCACATAATGCATAGTGAAATTTTCAGAAGAGATTTATTCTTCAAAGTTCTAGTTGAGAAAGAGTTCTATTTTTATTCAATTAGGAAGTTAAAATCCTCTGGCAAACTGTTCAGAACATTGTTTTGCATTTTCTGCCAAGCACACACTATGCAACCTCATCCATGTGGGAACTTACTATAGTGGAAGAAGCTATTTGAGAAGATTCCGGTCATCATATATCATGATGTGACAATGGAAAGAGAAGTATTCGCTCATAAAAGCAATTTGAGTGGTACACTGTGATATTCAAGTTCCAGTTTTTTCTATATGAATCTTTATCAAAGAAGGCTTACTGTAATAAGTATGTCGGGATTATAGTTTTTTAATCATAGAGAGTGACCTAGACATATATAATTTCACCTTTCATCAAGGATACTTAGATTAAAACACCTACAAGTAATTTAACAATTGTTTTCAACAACACATGTCATTGTGTTTATTATTTAAATTGTTCATCTCTCCTTTATGAATTATTAAGGAGATGAAAGATCTTTTAGAATGTGCATGAGAGAACAAGGAGTCACTCGTTGTTTAGCTTAGCATGCACTATGAATCCTCCATGCTTCTCTTCCTGTTATTTTCTATATGAACCACCTTTAATTCCAACAATTAGGAGTGACTGAGAATATCCAATAGGCAATGCATACCATATGTAGTTATGTACACGGTAATCAACATTTTGTAAGGCCAGTGATCAATATAGAAAAGGTAATTGGTTACCTTCTAGATCTGATGACAATCTAGTCGTAATTCTTGAAAAATATTGAAGGAATGTTTGTCTTTGATATACTATTATTGCAAAATATATTATTGGGTTAAAATTCATCAACCATATAAACTGATTGTTAGGAAAAGCAACACACACACACTTGGTGGCTCATATTATTAACTAATTTCCAAACTCGATATGCACACTTCAAAGATTTCAGCCTGGTAGCATTTGTTTATTTATATAAAGTTCTCATATGGTGTAGCACTGCAGCGAGAGTTGCAGGGCCTATCTTATTCATTTTGTTTCTTGTCATCAACGTATGGGTAAAAGGATCATTATCAGGATATTTGTCTCATTGCAATTCATATGAATGAAGTTTTTATGAACAAAGGATTGAGTGGATAGAGGGATAGACAAAGAGCTTGTTGAGAGTATAAAATTTATGATTCTTCTGTAAAAGGAAATGACAAAAGAGAAGTTACTTATGACTGTAGTTTTCTTGTTTTTTATTAATACGTCAATTGCATTTAAACACGGCATAAAGCACCAGTTACAGCCCCACAGTTGAAAATAAATGCATAACCTCCTACAACATAAAAATTGCTACACATCTTAACTAATTATTCCCCACATGATATACACCCACAAATAAACTCAGATAAAAATAGGTTATCTGGACATAAGCACGGTGCAGTTGTCCTCAATCACCAAGTTGGGTAGTATTGATGTTTGGTTGAAAAATCTAATCCAGAACATGTGTGGCTAACTTAGCCATCAAATTTTGAAGCTTGTTGATGTTTCTCATTCTCACCATATTTTTAACAGAAAAATATTTTCCAAGACAAGGATCCAACCCAACGGCACTATTACCTCTCTGTTAAAACAAAACAAATATATTTTCTAGTCAAGGATCCCTTTCATGTTGACCTTTCACTTGAAAGAAAACTTCAAACTGTTAGGTTAAGGAGTTGAAGGTGTCATCATGGTTGCTGATGTTGATACTACCATAGGATCTAGAAGCACAATGTGGGATGATTGGAGGATATATATATATATATATATATAGAGAGAGAGAGAGAGAGAGAGAGAGAGAGAGAGAGAGTTCTGCATCTCCTCTCTGAAAAATAAATTCTGAAAAAGATACTTCTGAATGTAACTATTACTAATATCATCCAACATTTATAGATATCACCAACCACCAATTAGAACCCCACAGTTGAAAATAGACTCCATGTAACTATCCTCAGCAACATAAAAAGGTATTTCATTGCTTAGCTGACGTATTACTGCCCAGATAATACACACAAATATATCCAAACACAAATAAGGTTTCTGGGACTTAATAGAAACTCTCTTGTCTACAGAGATAGAATTTGAGTTATGAACTGATCTGTAAGGAATAAAGATGCATGAAGTATACCACTTTCTGCTGCTATGGAATCTTCTTTATGTGTTTGATTGACTTGGTGAAATAAGACTAAGATATGTGATAAACCATATAGTTGCAATTAGCAGAGCTGTGAAGGAACAATTTTTAAACATAATATTATAGTTAAAACTACTGCGTTTGTGGGGAATGGCAAGAGAAAATTTTTACTACTGTCTTTTCTTTTGAAGTAACTCTGCGCATGACGAATTACTCCGTCATGCTGGTACCTAGTCCGAATAAAGGAGGAAGGTTGCTTTAGGTTACCGGCTAGAGTTAAACTATGGCAAATGTTCAATATCTTTTCTTTTGTAGTAAGTCTATATTGAATGTACTGCCTTAAGTAACTCGTATTATGTCGATGTATTTTGTGTTATCTTAGCACTTGACCTTTGTATATAAAAGCCATAAAGCTGCATTATTTTTATTTGATTATTTCTTTGTAATTCCTTTGCAGCTGTTCTTATTCTGTACCTCATGTTAATTATTAATTAAAGGCATTGTTTGTCTTGGATTCTGAATATAAGTTTGGAGAAAACAAATAAAATCATACTATGATAATATTCCCCTGATTTTAGTAACTTGAGTAAATTTCTTTAATTTTTTTTAAGAAACACTGAATCATGTTATTGACTAGGAAATTGCGATCTTTATAACGGGAAATGGATTTATGATTTTGATGGGCCATTGTACACAAACAACACATGCCCAGTGATTTCACCCAGACAGAATTGCCAGGGGAATGGGAGGCCTGACAAAGAGTATGAAAATTGGAGATGGAAACCTAAAAATTGTCACCTGCCACGCTTTGATGCAAAGAAATTTTTGGAGCTGATGAGAGGAAAGACATTAGCTTTTGTTGGAGATTCAGTTGCTAGAAATCAGATGGAGTCCCTGCTTTGCATTCTCTGGCAGGTAATTTAACTCTTCTAATTTGATATATTGCTAATGTTGTTGTATTGTTTGAGCAAGTGCTAGCTAGGTTACTGCATCCAGTTCATTAAGTTGCTACTAGATTGAGATTCACTTGGTACATGTGGGAACTCCACATAAACTAGAGGAAAGCCTGAGACTGAGAACAATTATAAGTACCTTAAGATTGAGAATTGTGATGCTGTGTTATTTTAATAATTAAACAATGCATTTGTAACTACAATGAGTTATTGACATTGGGGGTTGTAGGCATGAAGCATACATATTTCCTGGGCATGGAGCATACAAATCACCATCATATATTATTTAGATCAATATTGATCCACTTCTTATTCTGGGTATGGTATATTTCGTCTGCCATTACAAGAAATGCAATCTGATAAAGTATCTCATATTTTAGAGCAGAGTTTGATTTTGATATAAGTTGTTCAAAAATAAGTATTAGCGGAATAGGATTGGTGTAATCAGTGAAATCAAAATCAGTGATGAAGTTTAATAAAAAAATATCAAGAATAGAAGCCCACTTTGACAGTACTTAAAGTGAGCAATGGGTCACCGAAATGGCTAACCAGTTAGGAGGGTTATTGGCATTCTGCCCTGTCAAATCATAAACCATTCCTCTTGCATTCATGACCAAAGAAAGCACCTTGCATATTCCACTATAAACTGTGTTAGTTCCTGACAATATGGCAACAGTTTGGTGAAAGTATGTTCTTGCTCCTAATAATATTCAATTCAACTCCATGCCTTTTACTCACATAGATGAATCTTCACATTCTGGTGCTTTATCTGATGATTAGCTATTTGTATGCACAATTTAAGAGATTCTACTGATTTCAGTTCACAGTTACTCTTCTGCCAATTAACTATCTCATTTTGAGTTTCCTGTGTGTTATATATAATATGCTGAAAATATCTGCATCTGGAGTCGCTGTTTTTTTTTTAAATATTATGTGCTCCTTTACAGTTTGAAGCTCCCAAGAAGCGAAGGAAGGGTAAGAGACAATATTTCCACTTCAAGTCCACCTCCACTACCCTTACCCGATATTGGTCATCTTGGCTTGTACATCAGACCACTGAGTCCTCCTTTGCATCTGTCCCAGATAACATTGTGAAGGTTCATCTTGATCTTCCTGATGAAGATTTCATGGAAAACCTCCCAAATTTTGATGTTGTGGTTCTTTCTTCCGGCCACTGGTTTGTGAAACAGTCTGCCTACATTCTCAACGGGACACTCGTTGGGGGACAACTGTGGTGGCCCAAGGGAGAAGGGAATATGCAGATCAACAACATCGACGCTTTCGGTATTTCAGTAGAGACCTGCCTGACTGCGATTGCCTCTCATCCAAACTTCACAGGTTTAGCCATTGTTCGCTCATATTCACCAGATCACTATGAAGGTGGAGCTTGGAACACCGGAGGTTCATGTACAGGAAAGGATAAGCCAGTGACCACTGTGGTAAGAAATGGATTCACGGATGTGATGCATGAGAAACAGGTTAAGAGCTTCGTAAATGCAGTGAAGAAAGCTAGAGTTGGCGCTAAGTTAAGATTGATGGACATAACTGAGCCATTCGCGTATAGGCCAGACGGGCATCCGGGTCCGTATAGAAGTCCCGACCCAAACAAGAATACTAAAGGGGGACCGAACGGCGAGCCCCCGCCGCAGGATTGCCTTCACTGGTGCATGCCTGGTCCAATTGATACTTGGAACGAGATTCTCCTCGAGGTTATCAGGAGAGAATTTCATGGAAGATGAGCTTGTTTTATCTTCTATACTAATACAATGCTTCACTGGCACACCGGCCGCATATCTTTCATCTCAGAACATTTTGATAACAACAAAAAAGGACTATAGGAAAATAAGATTTTGTTTTTGTTTTTCCCTTAAACTCATTCAATCAACTAATTATTAGTAATCTAGATTCTTAATCAACTAAGAGCCAAGATTCATTCTGCTTAGATCAGATTCATAGATCTGAAAGCGACTTCACTGGAAAGCACCGTGAAGTTGTCTCCTGTGCTATCGGCCAGTAGATCCCAAAAGCCCCTCACACCACCATTTTTACATGCAGGCTCCTGAAGAAGCATAATGCGAAGGCGGCCACCGCGTTCCCTCTCTCGGCGAAGGAAGAGGTGCGAGCTGAGCCAGGAAGGTGGGATGCTCCTCGCCCGGCATTACCACGAACACGTCGCGCGCATGCGGATTCCCGCCGACCTGCAGCATCAGAAAAACAGTCACACAGACGATCGACGGCGCGAAGTGAACGCGAACCACACAGTCGACTGGTGTACTCACAGCCAGCGAACTCCGAGCCTTCTCGTGCGGCTGAACCGGAGCCGGCGACAGGCGGAGCTCCGGCGGAGAATCCCGCGCAGTGTTCCGCGACCGGAGCAGGGACATTCTCGGTATGATGAGATGCTCGACCAGCGCCATGACGAGGAACATGGAGACCAAGATTGCAGTGGCTGCTAAGCCGAAGGAGATGGCGCTCATGGATGCCGCCACTCAGCCTCATCTCTCATCGCGTCCCAGCTCCATCTCAGAGAAAGAAAGAAAGAAGTCAATATAAAGATGATCCATTTGAGCTGCCCACATCAAGTACAGATGAAAATATGAGTAAAAGAATGGTAGAAAGAGAGAAGGGGGAAAAAATTTTTTGCTAAAGGATGAGAATGGAGTCAAACATCCTTTGCTTCCAAGGGATAATTTTATGAACGATAGCAGCAATTATTGTAGTTTGTCTGATGAGAAAAGAAGTAGGAGGACAGGGGAGCAAGGCTTTTATGTCCATCGTGCACTGGAGGGGTCCCTTGTCAACACAACAGTATGATGAACTTGGTCTAATGAGGTAGCTGAATGGTGGAACCAAGCACCCATTGAAGGTGCCATTTGTTCCTCTGAGAAGCTGTGTCAACCACGTCTGATCTGTAGGCTGGCTCTTCTTTTTCCCTGCATCAAGCACAATATGAGGAATCACTGAGAAGGGTGGGTGAAGGTAGGTCGGCATGAATGATGCAATTAAGAAGAAGAAGCTTTGATTTTTCTTTCTTTTTTTTTTATCAAGGGGGAAAAAAGAAGAAATTTGTTCATCGAGTGATGATGCTAAAGTTTAATTATGATGAGCTAGCTACCTTGTTTGGAGTCCTTATCCTAGGAGTTGAAGCATAATTGGAAAGATGAAAGGTGCTTGTGGGCTGCAGTGTTGCAGTGAGACCGTGCATATGTCCATCACTTTCCTTGTCTCCTTCCTTTTTGTTGTAATTAAGATGTGGGCGAGGAAAAGATGGAAGATGTAGTCGATGAGGAAAGTTAAATGAAAGCTTAAGAACATTGTTTAGATGTTGAATTGGTTGAGAATTTTAATTTGATATTTACAGTTTAGAAAAGATAGATTTTTGACATGAACTTGTTGTGAATGAATAAACACCAATCGCAACTGAACTAGTGTAAAAAAAAAAAAAAAGCATCATACTTATCCACAAAAAAATAATAAATAAATCATATAAAAAACATGCTTTCATTGAGAGTTGAACTCAAGACCTCCCGCTTACTAAACGGGTGCTCTAACCAACTGAGCTATGAAAGCTGCAATAACTGTTTAAGGACTAATTTTCCTTGTTCATTTAATGATGATGTCAGAACTTCTCACATACCTTAGCGGAGCGGTTTTCATAGACACGGGGCACGACATAATCTGAAATAATATTTACACTTGTCTAAATAGTTTAATCTGAAATAATATTTCCTTAAAACACTAATGGAAGCAAGAAGGGCAAGATTTGGAATTCTCTACCTAATTTGCAATGAGCATCCAAATAGTTTGATTTACATACTACTAAAATGAAATGTGTCGTCTATAACTTAGAGAAAGATGAATTATTATTCGATCCCACTATAGGGTAGATGTGTAGAAATGAGGAAGGGTATATTCTTGACAAAGTCGATAAAACATATCCTCTCATATAATGACTTGCTTAGTTTCTTGATTTACTAGTTTATAGATGTTTGTGGAGCTCATCGTATGAGATGACCGGGCCTTTTATAAAACAAGATGAATTATTATTCCCATATAGTTAGGAGTTTGTGGATGGATGATTTGTGTAAGTTCATTTGGGGTTTTGGCTTGAAATATGAACAGATTCATTTAGCAAACATTTTATTAGATGATTTAAAGAGTTATGATAGGCACATTGGACGAGCGATTCGACCCGGTTAATATTATTAAAGGGATGTCGTGGGCAAACAGGGAGGATTTAAAAAAAGATAAATCTGCTATCTTAGCATGGTTACATAGGAAGGTAAATACTGGTAGAACTAAAAAAATTTATATATCTCTATAACAG
>JBAMIE010000022.1:6534379-6544522 GCA_037177295.1 Kaempferia parviflora | reverse complement strand
GACGGAACGAGATTACGGAGTTACGGGAGGAGGAGGAGGCGTGGTGGCTGTCGGCCTGTCGCCGATCGAGAAGGGGCCGCTGGCGGAATCGAAGATGCGAAGGCTAGGGATCGGAATAGAGGTTCGACCACACGTCCGATGGGACTTATTTGCTTCTTTCAATAAATTTTATTTAACTTTGATTTTCTATGACTTTACTATTATCACTTATCAATCACATTTTTATAAATATTATCAAAATATTCCTTTTATTTTATGTTTTATCATTTTAACATGTACTTTTAGATATTATTATTTTTTAAAATTTTCTTTTATAATTTAGATATTCAACTCTTATTATCTGATATGACCATTATGTCCCAACGGAAGTTTTCAAATTACCATCCGCGTTACAAGTAAGGTTACATTTGGTGAGGATTAATCCGCCTTAATTACACTATAATATTAATTACTTTGTTTAGTACAGTTTTAAAACTATAATATAATTCAGAAGATAATAAAAATTTTTAATCTGGATTACAAGGCCAGTAACATATAATCCGATTAAATTTTAAACTCAATATTTAACTAAAATTTAAATACCAAATATACCTCTAGTCCATTTCCTACATGAATTGATCGTCGTCGCCACCATCGACCGCTTGCCACCGCCTAAAACTGGCCGAGATCGCTGGATATTTTTATCATTTTATAATAATACAAATTACATTCTTTATAAAAAAATAATGGACACCAAATAAAAATATATAATCACCTTTATAATAAAAAAAATATAATATATAACTCTTTTACCCAACATAATAATATAATATTAATTATATTACAAATTTAATTATATTACACCTAATCCACCAGCAGCAGCAGTAATAAATTGCAAACGGAAGTCCAAAAATTCTACAATAGCAGGCACCTTAGGAGGCTGAATTATTTTGCAGATGAATGAATCATACTATTTTGAACAATAAATAAATCCACACAAGAATGGTGAACTTTTGAGACACATCCATGTTGCCATGGCTGTCAGAGAGACAAAGACAGCTCGGATACACAGACAGCGAGAACTAGTGCTTGGGACAGAGATATTTTGTGCATTGCATTTCGCTGAATTAAGAGATTGATTCCCGGCAGCTTGATCAAATAACTGATTGTCTGTTCTTCAAGCTCAAGTAAATAACTGGCTACCGAGGGTAACAATTGCAGTGCCATCGCCCATGATTGTTGTCAGTGTCATCTCAGTCTCGAGAATCCTATCGAGCACCGTGACAATTGAGCTCATCCACGGGCGGCTTTGAGCAGATGGATTCAGACACTGCAGAGTTAGTGCAATTAGCTCTTTCATACCTTGGGAGGTAAAACTATTACCGAGCCGACGATCAATGAGATCATTTGAACTAACATGAGCTTCCACCTAATGCAGTGAACTTGTAAGTGTCTAGCTGAACTAATGATCATCAGATAAAGGAAATACTTGAACACGATGATTTACCCAATGAGCTAAAATATTGTATGAATCTGGAGAGATGCACTGTTCGATGTCAATTCCACTTATGAGCTCTAGAAGGAATAC
This sequence comes from Kaempferia parviflora, assembly GCA_037177295.1. Classification (NCBI taxonomy): domain Eukaryota; kingdom Viridiplantae; phylum Streptophyta; class Magnoliopsida; order Zingiberales; family Zingiberaceae; genus Kaempferia; species Kaempferia parviflora. The sequence continues at coordinate 6,542,955 of JBAMIE010000022.1, read as the reverse complement.
TCCAAAGCTATAAACATCACTGGCTTCAGAAAATCTTCCCAACTCTCTAGCACTGGAAAACACATTACCTTAATACAATAGCCAAATAAGTCAATTGTGATATCCAATAACAGGTAGAACACAAGTAACCCAAATTGTGAAATTTTGACATACACAGGATCTTGGAAAGCATTTTTACTTCCCTGATGTTGAACTTCCTCACTTCCTTGTAGTAATTTGAGAATGCCTGCATCAGCTACCTTTGCAATGAAATTCTCGTCAACCAAGATGTTGCTTGTTTTGAAGTTTTTATGCACCAAAGGAGGTGCAAGACTATGCAGATGGGTTAATCCTGCGATCCAAAGTTATGGAACAGCTCTAGTTTTCAGAATGTGGAGAGGATAATTTATGCTCAAACTGTATGATATATCACTCATTAACTTCCTCATTCAGTTGATACAAAGGATTGAGCTTACCTTTGGCGCCTCCAATAGCCACTGTGAGCCTTTGTTTAAATTCAAGATTTGTTAGTGAATGGTGTTCATTATCTGCCAAATAAAGTATACTGTGTTTAAGTAGGCAAAACAGAAAAATAATATCAGAGACATGAGTTAGTGGTAAGATCAGGTAACCCTACAATATAAGTGCTGAGAGATGCTTCCATTTGGCAAATACTCATAAACTAACATTTGCAAACCACCTTCCTGGCAATAACCGATAAGAGTAACTAGATTGCGGTGTCTGATTTTTGATAATTTTTTAACCTGTTTGAAAATAAGAAACAGTAGTTTAGTATGCCTTGCCACCACACGAGCATAACAAAATCATGGTAAATCAAGCGTTGTTCACGACCAAAATTCCTTGAAGGAAAAAAATTGTGAGCATAACTCACATAAATAAAAATAGCACATCCTCAAGAAGCATCTATGCATCTTATCTGAGCTAATTAAATGAAATATATTCTGAAATAACACCTTGAAATAATGCTATCAACCAACTAATATATGCTTGCTTATCCATGCCAAACACAAAAATGGATATGAATATCTAAATGATGGTTGCACTTATTCAAACAACAATTTGATAATGTTTGTGTTTAGGCCAAAAAATGATTGTGCATTTCTAGCTAAGGATATTGCATGCATATGTGTTGAACTTGTGGCCTAAAGTGCCACAGCACAATAATCTCATCCTCGAACTCATGGTATCAGTTCCACTTCCATGGCCTAGTCCAGCCACCTGAATGTAAGATTGGATCAGAAGACCTGAGTAGACACAACCAATAGAGTCTTGGTCTTTAGCCCTTATTATCACTATAAATATCGTCTATCACTCCATTGATGAAGATTAAATTGAATCATGTACCTTCTTTATCCATTGATGAAGATCGAATTTCACAATATGCCTTCTTTAATATTTATACATGTTAAATCAGATTGGAAGAACCAAGTTGACGCAACCATCAGATTCTTGATCTTTAGCCCTTATACCACCACAAATATCATCTTCTTCTCCATCGTTGAAGATTAAATAGCGCCATGTGCCTTCTTACTGTTTACACAACACATCTTGAACGTACAACACACATCAAAATCTCCAAAACAAATACATTAGCTGGAGATCTCATAGCTATCATCAATATTTTTTCTTCTTTTAAAATCTCAAAACCTCTTCTATAAGAATAACATAAGTATCCTTGACATCAAGTGTGACTAAAAATACCAAGGATGCCCTCAATCCAGAACATGTTGGATCCCAACAGAAGTTAGCATGATTTCCCATTTGGTTCCACCCCAACTACGTGATATGCCTCATCTTCTCCAAGCTACACAAGTTTTCTAGTTGGTTTATAGATCATGAAGGCACTATTCAAAGAAGCTACATGATGTGAGAATCACTAGTCCATGATCAATTGAGAAAAATCTATCTAAGATTATTTTATCTTGTCATCAACTTTAAAGACACTTTCTACCACAGTGGTTTTACAATGTTTTATAAGTCTCTTCAGTCATTTTGATCTCACATTTTGCTTGCTTTCTAGTTCCAACACATGATATCCACTACTTCAGTTGTGACCAAGAGTGTCCCTTGGTGTCTTTGAACCATAAGACTCCATCACCAATGCCCTTTTGTTTACCAAGTAAGTCTGATTTTGAAGTGGAACATCACTTCATCGCAGTAGAAGATCTCATCTTTGTCAAAGATCTATGCCTACCAAAGACAGAAGCATGCTGCAAGATGATAGAAGCAAGTATAGGTTAACCATAGCCTTGTCAACTTCTTTGTTTTGTCAAATTGAGTTTTCACTATAATTTTTTGGCTTGAGAAAGAGATTACTGATAAAGTTATTTTGTCATATAAAGAGCTGTGATTTTCTTGCTCACAGTAGTCAATGTCGATTGAGAGCTATCTCTCAGAGTTCTTTATCCGATAGACACTTATTGTAGCCAAAGCATTTTAATCTTTTTTTCTTTAGCTTAGTTTCTCTCTATCAATTCTTCAGCACAATCAATCACTACATAGAGATCAATTTGAACAATCATCGACCTTATCATGCTATGACAAAGTGCAAATCTTTTATTGCAGTCGAATTTTCAATAACATAGACTTCAAGATTGTTGCCAAATCAAATAGCCCATTCATGTTGAACCTTGTGGTATCCCTTAATATTTTAATATTTTCTATTTTTAAAAATTAATTTAAAACCATTTTTTGTTTAAAAAAAAAAATTGAGCCAGCCTGATGGAGCCCAAGCTTGTGTTGGGTGACTGTCAGCGACATCACATGTCATGCCCAACATAGCCCGTGACATTCCGTGCAGTTGAGCCCGACACAAAACCTCAACAAGCCTATTGCTTAGCTTAGTTGACCGATTTTAGCACCTCTAAACTCAATCTATCTACCAATACCTTATAAGGAATAATCAAAAACCAAAAAAAGAATCTTGCAAAATGCCAATTGAAACCACCTTCAAATAATGTCATCCACCAACCTTAATCTATAAGTATTTAACAAGCACAAAAAATGGTGTTTATTTCAACGACAATTGCACTTGCTCGAACAAGGATTGCACAAACATAAATATGGTTTTTCATTAACTATCCAATGATGCTGCATGCACTCATATTGAACATCCTAAAGGCCATCACACATTCACGTAGATAGTAAGCAAGTCTTTTTTGCATTTATGTTAGCAGATATGGAGGACTAATGAGAATTGCATTAGAAAAAACTTCTTGAACTTTTTTAGTTCAGGGAAACCAACTTACCTCTTCAACAAATGCCAGCCTTGGAACATGTACATGCCTCTTAATTGCTACAATGGTACCATCAAGAAGCAGGCCCTTGTATACTAAACCGAAGCTACCAGTGCCAACAAGATTGTTTTGACTAAAGTTCTTAGTAGCTTCTTCCAACTCTTCTAGTGTGAATCGCCTAGCAACATGATGCTCATTTGCAAGACTGTAATCGACGAATGATCTCCTATCTCTCCTACATTCCACTGCCCAAACACAAATACCAAAACATCCAAATATACATAAAGATTAAAATAAGGAAAGCAGGCAAAAATAGTGAAGGCAAAAGCCCTCTCAATCATATAGAGTAACCTCAGTTACCAAGATTAGATGGGTCTGAAGAACCAGTCTCAGAATTTCTATTAGCCTCGCTCCTCCTCCAGTAAAATATGTAGAAGCACAAAAGCCCAACAACAATAACCAACAATGCAAAGCCACCCACAGCAGCTCCAACTATTTCTACAACTGAACCTGGCATCTGATAGAGACTTCACTCCAATTATCCAAAACATCGATTCTCAGAAGACGAACAGCGACGCAACAGAGGAAACAGCAAATTAACAGCAATGCATGACCCAATGAAACCCAAAAGGACGGAAATTCAATAGCCATGCTGCTGTAGCTCTGTCCAACCAGGGTTACAATATGCTTGACAGCAATCAACCGAATGTTGCTGAGTCATGCTTCCAAATTGACTCGAGTAATCGATAGCAGCAGTTTACTACAGATGAACAATAACTGGAAGGCATTCAAAATCCACATAGATAGCTGACAAAAATTGAATTAGAATACAGGCTACAAAAGCCAAACAACCAATTTCAACCGTCTTACAGCACACCAGCAGTGTGGCCATTAGATTCACCCTACCATTTGCTTAAACATACTACAACCTTTTTTCCTAAAAGCAATATCACGTACAAGCTAAATGAAACCTCAAACTACAAACTACAAACACTCAAGACGACATAAACCACACTTTATGGAGATGCCGTGGGACTCCTATTGAACTGATTTGACACGGCTAAATTAGACTCACCTGATGTGCAGTATCCACAAGAGAGCGAAAAGAAGAAAGGATGAATACGACCAAAGGATTGGTGAACAAGAGGCAGGAGGAATGGGGACCTAATCAAAGATAGTTGGGAGAGCAGCACAGATCTGTTCGCCATGTGTTTGTGGTATTGTTTAAACCAGTATTTCAGAATCCATCTCAATCCGAGAGGAGTAGGTACATATTGTATTTGTCTACGAGGAGGAAGGAGGGAAATGCATGACCAGGGTAGGTGATTTGAGGTAGGCACGAGCGTTAGAAAAAATGTACGAGATCTCCAAGGGGGTTTTACCAGCAGGGAGGTGAACAGGGACAGTACCTGTGATCATCAGACACAAGGGAATGGAGAGGGGTACAAGGTCTCCCGACATCAGGATTTTTTTTCGCCACCGCCAAGATTCCACTCTGCCATGGCCCATGGTGGCTTGTTGGAGGAGGAGGAGGAGGAGGCCCTCGAGGTAGCAAATGGAGCAGCCACTCGTGATTGAGACGAATACGGTGCGAGGCCCCGCCCTGCTCCCGGAGAAACATGGTCGTGGCCAAAACTCGGACTCCTTGTTCAAATGAATGGACGTGAAGCCAGGTCTGCCGGTGGCCGTGACATGACAAGCCTCTGCGGGGCCTGCGCGGGCTGTGGGCGTGGCCTGCGTCTCGCTCGCCTGCCTGGCTCTGTGGCCCACCCAGCTCATAGCTGAGAGGGGAATCAAGGGCGGCGGGGCGCGACAACCCCTTCCAGCTAGCCTTCTACCGTACTGCATGGTCTGTGGCACAGCCTGGAAAGCCTGGTCAAACTCGGTAGGATTTGTCATGGAATGGCAGGCACAAATCGGACCACTTGGAGAATCCTTCCTCACTGCAACCTTGGACACCAGTTATGTGAAGGACTGAAGGTGAAAAAAGGTCTTACGAGATGTGTACTCGGTCACGGATGCCGGTGAATTGACCTTCACTTAGTTGATGGAGATTTTACGTGGCATATCAACATAGATCCGAGTAATTTTAATCTATATTTAGTTTGGGTCATAGTGACTCCAGAAGAGCTCGGCAATGCTCATGGGGAGCTCAGCAATACTCATGATAATACTTATGATTAAGCAGGTTAAATCCAAGTTAAAGTAAAATTGCGTCCGTTGTGGAAAAGGCTTCAGGTTAAGGGTCCAACGGTTATCTTATCAGCGGCAGTGAGCAGCAGTTAAGGAAATGTGTCAGTTACACATCGAGAAGGCGTCGATTACAGGAAATTATGTTAATGATTGCAATGTCGACATTATGTAGCCACCTGAAATAAAGACATTGAATTAAGGATGATACTCGTGGTGGTGTGATGGTTAAGACATGGGAGCTTGTCATATTAAATTAAGGATGATAGTCTCCTCGGAGCGGTGCGATGGTTAAGGTATGGGAGTTTGTCACGTGAGGTCTAAAGGTCGAATCTCGGCTCGCCCAAGCATATATACCTCCTCATATCTTGACCATTTGCACTTATGGCTAGTAGTCATCCGTGATTTACCTCCTTCGTGTTGGCCCAAACGGATTAGCGGGGGTACTGGGAACGAGCGTATTCGTCTTTTGCCACATTGAATTAAGGATGGTAATTGTCACTTGTCACATTGAATTAAGGATGGTAGTCCCCTTAGACGGTGCGATAGTTAAAGTATGAGAGCTTACCACATGAGATCTAGAGGTTGAATCTCGGCACGCCCGAACATATACCTCCCCACCACCCGAACATTATTTTTATTTCCCGAGGCAAACTTTTTTTAATATTCCGTTGTTTTATTCTTCCTCCCATGATCCCCTTCTTAAATCTAGGGTTTCTCTTTCTCTTGGATCACAATCTCATCTTCATTGGACCCTTAGATTCGATCATCTTTACCGCCAGCATCCACAGTTTTTCCATCGCAGGCCTCCAACCATTAGTAGCCTCCTCTCCATTAGATCTGGATGGAACCGAGTTGGAGATTCCTATCATTGGAAAAGCAGTCGAGACCTAATCATCCTTCTCCTTAGACTAGCCCTCAACAGATTCCATCTCTCATCCTAATTTTCCTACAATAACTCTCATCACTTCGGTTATATTTCATCCAGATCTTACAGCCACCAATTGTTACTTGAAATTTTTTTCTTTATTGTGTTGATGTGTCGGTTGATCTTTTGATGCATTAGTTTGATTTCTTTCATGGTTGATTATTTGTATCAGTTCACGTTGATTGATTAAATTGTAGATGACTCGAGTTCCTTGTTTAGGATACCATGTATTTAAATCAGTTGATGTCTATTAAGTGTTTGATTAAATTCTGCTTTCATTCCTTTTGATTTGGTTAATGCGATTTAAATGTTAAAAATTCTGCATTATTAGTTAGTTTTTAGTTGCTTGTTATGTTTCTATTTTTGTTCAATCATTGAATGCTTGTAGGTTAGTTTGGAATAGTTTTCTTATTGTTCATTTCAAATTACATCATACTTAGCATAGTTTCCTTCATGCTAGTGATATTTGTTAGATTAGATGAATTACTACATGTTTCCTTTAATTCATTGCAATTGTAGTTTACGTTAGATTAGATTGTCTTTCAATTGTTAAACTTAGAGTTAAATCAAATTCAAACCTCATTTTCAAATAATCTGATCCTGAGATTTAACATGCATCGTTTACATTTCTTGTCAAAGACGACCTAAGTTACAGCGTGTCCTTGTCAGCTTGAATTCGTCTCATGCTTGAAAATTCTAGCTACACCTGCTTAAATTATTACCTATAATTTACCAAATGGTTAAATTTTAAAAATTAATCCTCACTATCTTTCCGGTGTTATACATTAATATATCATCAATTAATAAATTCTAAATAGATACATTTGCAGATGGTATAAGATAAATTTATTATCTTAAATTAATATACATAATATATGTATTAGAAATAATAAATTTGGATAAATTATTTATTTTTAACAGTGTAATAGATTTGTTAACAATTATAAAAATTATAAAGTTTATTTTAAAAAGCATATTTATTAATAAGTATTTAATATATTATTAAAAATTGTAAAATACACGCTAAATTATTTATTTTAAAGCAATTAATCCTTATATTTTACAAAGACCAAAGCGGTCGATGGCTGCCACAGGTATGCTGCAGGGTTAAATAAGTCATCCTAATATGTCCAGAGATCCTCCGGTTCCAATATTCGTGATCTAGATACGCTATCCAAAATCCTCCAATCACTCGCTGCCACCTCATCTCGCACATATCTACTTCCTCCCTGGTGCTGTTTTCCTCCTCACGTTCTCCACCGCCAAGTTCTTCATAATCTCCAACCCAATCCGTTCCACCTCCACACTCAACCAGGCCATGGCTTCCACCGCGCTCTTCACCTCCTTCGCCGGCCTCCGCCCCCTCAAACCCATGGACTCCCTCCGGTGTTCCCAAACCCGGTCCGTCCCCGTCCAGTCGATCCGCCGGCCGGGAGTGTCGGTCCGGGCGGATCTGAGCGCGCCGTTGGTGATCAGCCTCAGCACGGGGCTGTCGCTCTTCCTCGGCCGCTTCGTCTTCTTCGGCTTCCAGCGCGAGAACGTGGCGAAGCAGGTGCCGAAGCAGAACGGGATACCGCACTTCGAGGCCGGCGACGAGCGGGCCAAGGAGTACGACGGCCTGCTCAAGTCCAACGACCCGGTCGGGTTCAACCTCGTCGACGTGCTCATGTGGGGGTCGATTGGCCACTTCGTCGCCTACTACATCCTCGCCACCACCAGCAACGGCTACAATCCCAATTTCTTTTGACCGATCGAATCGATCGTCGAATCGCGTGTCTCCTTGCATCCATGCGTTTATGTGTGTACATTTTATTTTCATGAATATATATGATGGGATTGCGTGGTCATGGGACCGCATAGTTTTAAAAAATATATCTTATTTGTGTAAAGTAGTTTTTAAATATGATTATTAAAAAAAATAAGGTAAAGACTAAAATAGCACCATCTTTAATTTATTATTATTATTATCGGCTCATCTGGTAAAATAAGTAAATTACCCTAATTCTACTGTTTAAATTATTATCTCCCGCTTATCACCTAAATCCTAAATCGGGGAGGTATTAGAGTAGTTATAATTTCATAAATCATAACTTCTACAATTGAACTGTTACACAGTTATAATAATTATAATTTTATAACTATTACAATTGAGCTGGTACAATTATAATAATTATAATTTCATAGCTGCTATATAATGACAGTTGTTAAAGTTTCATAACTGT
>JBAMIE010000022.1:6517532-6532460 GCA_037177295.1 Kaempferia parviflora | reverse complement strand
CCCCCGCGCCCGCGAAGGCTCGGGATCTGCGAAGCCTCAAGGCCTCTCTCTGGAGACCCAGGCAACACGCGAGGCAGGCAGGCACGACGCCATCTCGCTCCCGGACGAGGATGAGACGCGGTCACCTTGCGCCCAAGGTCGGGTTTTACTTCGCGACGTGGTAGGCGTCGAACGTGGTTTTCGACATAAAAAATTAAGGAGGTCCTCTACGCCTTCCCCTACCCAGCGCTAAATCACGGCCACCGCTTTCAAGATTTCCTTCCGCCCCCGCCCAAGGAGAAGGATCTCCATGCGTCCCTGTACAAGTAACTGTCGACCACCTTTTCCTCTGCAGGCCAGCTTCCGGCCACAGCAACAAAGGGTGCCTGTGGTGGTTTAGCCATCCAATGGGATGCTATTCTTCGCCCCTTAGGTGTTGCCGGAGCAACAAGTGGCTGATACCGCCCTTGGCGCTGCCGGAGCAGTAAGGTGGCTGTTGCCGTCCTTTGGCGCCGCAAGGTGGCTGCTGCCGTCCCTTAGCGCGTGTCATCGGTGCCACAAAGCTATTACCGCCCGAAGGATTAAAAATAAAAAATGAATTCTTAACTCATCTGTTTAGTTAGGTTCTGGTCCTTCCTTCCAAATTATTTAGTACTGATTTCAAAATTTTTACTTTTAAACTTATTAATTAAACACTTTTTATTCCTATTAATCTATTTTATCATTCTCAAACTCCTAAACCAAGTACCACATCAATATTTTACAACCATCTAGGTTAGGGCTTGACTCACGTACCTTTTACATGAGGTCGAGTATGTCCTCCTCTATACTTTACTACTTGTATTAATGACTAGTAGTTATCCGTGATTTACCTCCTCTATATTGGTTTAGAAATGAATTTACGGAGGTGTTGGGACAAACGAATCATTTTTTTCCACGTGGACTCACATACCTTTAGGTCATCTTTAATTTCTTTATTTTTTAATTACAGTTTTGAAAAATAGAAAATATTTTTTTTATCTTTCAATTAAAAATTTATGTTAAGATTTATCTTCCAAGCGGGATTATAAATACCATGGCAATATGGTAGGATAAAAAAAAAATTTAAATAAAAAAAAGGGACATGGGAATTGAACCGATGACCGATAAATTATAAATATCATATTTCGAATGGACATTTGGTTAAAACTGAATTGAATTGACCGAAATAGAATAAATTGAATTTTTTTCGAGTAGCCCCAAACCGATCGAAAATTTTAATAAAACTAACTCAATAAAAAAATTTCAGTAAATTCAGTTTTGAACTGAATAAACCGAACTTTTAATAATTCTCCTCCGAATGCTGAAACCCGCAGGAATAGAATTCCTGGTAGGTGCTGTGCGACATCACTGGGAATGGATAGAATTTCACAGTCGCTGCTGATTCGACAAAACTCTAGTCGCCAGCGGCAATGTTGTCTGGCAATTCTATTGGCTCGACAACATACTCATGGGAGTCCTACATTACCTCCAACTTTTCACCGTCTCCAAGATTGTTTGTTGAACATGTCCTTTCGGTGTTTGTGGAAATGACTACTTGATATTGGTTTTGGTGCTAGGCATTTATGCATGTTTGATGCAAGGAACAGGAAACTTGTTTCAGAAAATTTTTGATGCGGCTTTAGACCTTAAATATGTTTGCACTTATGCTCCATCATTAACCTATACTTTTCTATGAGTTGTGTCTATAATATATCGCGTTGCTGCTACACGAGTCATCGTTGTTCAGATGTGTCATCAATAGTAAGCAAGCCTGGCCGCACAGGGTCCAGTAGAAGATAGTTGTTTTCAATGCCATGGATGGGAGATGAAGCTTGACCAGGCTTGGGAGGGATGCAGCAACATCTGAAAAATGTTAGTAACTATTTAAACTAATTTATTGTTCTTTTTTCTTTATGTGAATGGATTGTGTGGTTATATTCTTCAAAATTTTAGGTCATGATGAACTAGGGAGAGAAATGCATTTCCTCATGTGTAATGGATTGTTCTGTCTTAATGTGCGTCATTTGTGTGTTTATGCATTCTCATGTGAAAAAAGATATATTTTGTGATGAACCATGGGAGAGAACTGCATTTCCTCATAAAAATGATAGACATTCTTTTAAGTTACAATGTGTAAATCAGTTGTGCAAAAACAAACATGAAAACAGCGTTGCTTAGCAATCATGCAGAGGAGGATAAAACTAATGATCTTTTTCGCATCATTTCATGCCAAATATCTCTTCTGGTGGATCATAGATATTTTTCTCTGGAAAGAGCTCCTCAAAATCTTGTTTTACTCTATTCCGAAGCAACGGATGCGGTAGAAGCCCCTTCAGCAGTATCCTGAAAGGCAATTCTTCTGGTGGGTCTGGAGATTTCTTCATGTCTTCATAGATGTTCATAGCATCTGCAGGTGATCCATATCTCAAAAATCCTCTTATTACCTCAGCGTATGTTCGGAAATCAGGAAAAAGTTTCTCCGCCCGCATACTCTCCCACATTTCCATGGTCGCCTCCATTTTCTTACACTTTGCCAGAGAAACAATCAAATCCTTGTACATATACACATCTGGTTTGTACCAATCCTCCTTCCTTATAACATGAAATATCTGTAACATAAAATGCAAACGATCGTTATTGTAATTACAAAACATTTTAAGCTCTAAATTCAAAAAGAAAAGAAAAATATCAGAATTATAAACAAGTTTATTTGCCTTGTAAGAAGAAAGATTGTCCATGACTGTATCTAAAAGCACTAAACAGCATCTCACAGTCTTGAAACCTAATTCCTTTGAAAATGCAAAACAATTCACAGCTCTATGCCCTTTTATTTAATACATTAAATTTAGTCAAAGTAAAAGTATTTTTAACAGTAAAAGGACTTATGAAAAATGCAAAATAAAACCAAATCTGCAGATCATATAAAGTGAAATCTAGTCTCCAGTATTGAATGACAAAAACAGGAATGCCAATAAACTCTGCAATTTTTTATCCAATTCCTGACTAGGGGCATAGAGGTAGAAGAGAAGGGATATGAATCCGTTACTGAGAACGTTGCAGATGTTTCTTTTACCCCACACCATGGACATAGATGCTCTTTAAAAAAACCATAGTACCAGACAAAACTTAATGACACAAATAAGGCACAAGGAGCTCAAAGGTACCAAGAGTCCATGTTTTCTGAGATACTAGGTACCATGACTCAGTAAAAGTATGATAACTTGGATGACTTAAACTATGACAAATCGGATCTTAAAGCATGTCTAATATTTTTAACAAATGAATAGAAGAGAAAATTTGACGGTGAAACAAAGGACCAAGCAGAATGTCGATATAGGACAAAGAAAGAAGGGAAAAGAAGATTTAAAATCTTCATGGTGAAGAATAAATGCACCAAAAATATCATAGCTTTTTTACTATCACCACCTTGACACCTCCATTATGTTGTTCCTCAAATCTAACCCTTCTTTTTTCGTTATTGTATTTTCTTTTCTGAAAACTACCTCATTCTTGGTGGTGTTGTCTCCTTTTGGAGGAAGTGAGCAAAGAGGGAGGGGGAGGAGGGAAAACCAGGCTCACGCTGCTAAATCATATTCATGACTTCTCTCAATCAATCAAGAAATTCTACAGAAAAAACTAGATTCGCTCATTATAGTGAAAAGTGAACAATTACACCCATATAAATAGGACTCCACCATACCTAATGGCTAAATACTTGATGTGAGAATAAATCTCTGTTCTAACACATATAAATATTGCTTCACGCGAATGATAAAACTATAGAAGCCTTATCCCCTATCAAATATCAAATGAAATTTATAGACATTAACTCATGTATCAGAATTTCAATCACAGCGTCAAGAAAGGTGCAGAATCATATTACTATGATCTAAAGGAAGTTTTCTGACAAGCAGAAAAATATATGATCTTAATGAACGTTAAATTTGTGTTTCTGACAAGCACAACAGGAATTCAGTGAAAGTCGGTATGTTAATCTCTCGCATGATTCTGCAGAGCAACAGAGACAAAAACCAGGTAAACGAGTGTAGCAAACTTGGAAAGAGTGCTCGAAATTACTGAAGGCTACTACTTGATACATGATCCCAAATGCAACCTACTACTGAAAGTCCAATCATTTTTTCATAAACTGAAGATTTCTTTTTAAAAGGAAAATCCAACAGTCTCGATTTGGACAGAAGCCCTCAAAAGCTTTTTACTGCACCGAATCGGGTAAAACCCTAAACCCCTCAAAGGCTATCTGCACGATGGAAGTTAGAATGGCATACCTTGACCGCCAAATCAACCTCCCCCTGGCGCTCGAGCTCGGTGAGGACGGCGATCTTGTCCATCTTAAGTAGCCGAAGGACATGTGTTTTGATGAACTTTTCTAGTTTCTCGTCATCATCCTTGAACCTCTTGAGCCCCAGGATGACGAACAGCGCCTCCTTGCCTATCATCTTCTTACCCCTCCAAAGGGGACCTCTCGGCCTCCCGTCGTGGTAGTTGCGCCTCAAACCCAGATCTCCCGTACCTTCTGCAGATAATGCCACCGGCGAATCGATTAACGAAAGACGAGGAAGAAGGCATATCTGTCTCTGCAAGGCACTCGCTGGAAAGATGATCTGCACAAGTCTGAAGGGGGAAGAGCCCGAGGGAAAAGATGCAATTTTTACGCGTGATAAGGCGGCTCGGATGGCCATCGCACAGGAAGCGAGGGGAACGGCTGGGAGAGGCGGCGGTGATGTGCGATGTTCATGAACTGAACAAAGAGGACAGAAGAGTAGCGATTAGGCCTGTTAATTGGCCACACCCTCGGGCCCCTGGTTCGTGAAGGTAACGGCCCGTCCCCTCGGGGTTAAGATTTGGAGAGGAACGTATTCACGTTTTTACCACGTCAAGGAAAACGGCCCGACCGCACTCTCGTCTGCTTGCCCAGCTTGTTGGATCACTGACCAACCCGATCCAATCAGGATGACGGATCTTTTTCGTCACTAATAGGGCTAATCGATCCGCTTACCCCAATCCTAAGTGTAGCTTCGGACGATATATTCAAATACGGTGCTAACTTGTAAACGCTCGCACAGTTGGTTTCTTCAGGTGCATTGGGTATTAAATTTACACTCGAATATGGAAAACAAATTGATCATGTCTAGAATAAGCTGGATGGACGTTAAAAAAATGAAAATATAGATGACGACGGGAGCTCCTCACTATTGACGGACGCACGGATGAAAGCTTAAGGTTTCTTGCACACTCAAAGACCAATCGAGACGTTAGCTACCAAATCAGAGAGGGGGCCCCTTGTTTGGTACTCCGACGCTCAAGTTAGTTGTCTGATCTCGTGAGTAGAATCGTAAAATCACACAAGGCTGATTTGGCTAAAAAAATGTACCTGTGTCGGAGACAAAGCCCCCTATTTATAGGGAGCGAGGGGCGTTAATCCCGAGGCTAGCAACTATGTGCTGTCACACCTGGATTAACGACACCTGGCACCCCTTGATCCCTGAACGCTGTGGGGTAATCCACGAAGCTAGCACCACATGTCTGACACATGGATTACCTGGGTCCATGTAGGTCATTAGATGGCGCCTTGACTGACCGGACGGATGCCCAGCCGATCGGACGCTGGGCCGACCTGCCCTAGATTCGTCCGGTCGGCCGAACTCAGCATGATGGTACTTTAAATCCGCCACCTGGGTGCCTTCCGAGGATTCGTCCGATTTTATGCCGGCTGCCCAGGTTGGGTAGACGATCGGTCAGGCTGGTTGAACGACCTTCATAGAAACCTTTCTGCCGGCTTTGATGATGTCATCATCCTTCTCCCCGGATGCCACCTCGTTCCCGGATCACAAATATATTGGGGAATTTTGTTTTAACATATCTATATATCTCATCAAAATAAATTAATAAGAGTATGTACTGGTCGAAAGCTTGGCACTATCAGGAATTCTTCTTGTTGTAAAATTAAGAAAACATCACATGTCCTGACTTTGGAAGAAAGCATTCAACGGAAAACAGAATAAAGAAAATAGAATTTTAAGGGGAAAAAATATATGACCACAAGACGGGGGAAATACTTGAATAAACCATGAATTTAAGCAATCCATAAAAATCTTTTTGTGGACAATGACTAATCGCAAGCTGGATACAGAAATTACAATATTGTACGATTCAGTAATCCCTTATCAATCAACTTGACTCCGATCACATTAATTATTATTACATTGTCAATAAACATCTAATGTTCAAACGTCTGAAAGAAAGCTCTTAGCTAAGCATCATAAACGTGAAACTGCCGGGCTGCACCTAGACTGCGTCCAGATTATGAAAGAATAATAGTTGACAGATCAGACCGTTGATAAATCACTAGATTTATCAGCTAGTACTCGGTCCCGGACACCACATGGTGTTTTGAGCGCATTTCGTAGGCGAAATGAATCACTGCAGGGCAAGGGAAAAGTTAGTTCCTTCAAGATGAACTTTAAGATGGAAGAGCCAGCAAGAAAAATTGTCATATTATTACGTGAACTTTTTAGCTAAAATGTAGGACTTTGTTCAAAGGAATTCCAAAGAAAGCAACTCTTTGTATAAACAAGGAAAACAAGAAGGCTCAGTTTATTATGATATGAAAACCCATAAAAATTATTAAAATTTGAATAGGTCACGCCACAAGAAGAAATCAAGCCCCAAAATGATGAGTCGTAGTAAGTCAAATTAAGCATATAGTATCTAGGAGGCCCTTAACAAACTTAGAATCTCTTTATGTTGTGCATTTGCAAAAACCTTATTTGAGGATCTGAGAGATGCAATTAGGAACAGCCATATGAATTTTCCATCTAACATGAAATACTATAAGGAAAAATGTTTAAGAGCTACTACGATTGTTATTTATGTTAAGATAAGACAGCATCAACTAGAAAACAAGCAATGCTACCTGTGGCTGCTGTGGCTGTTGTTGCTGATAATTGTACCCGGGATAGGCAGCATAGCCATATGTATTAGGATCTTGAAGTGTAGGGGCATATCCATATGTCTCATAGCTTTGAGTGTATCCGTAGTAGTTTCCATTCCATTGGGCGGGATCTTGTTGTGGCTGCTATCAAAAGCAATCAAATTTTGATGATTCTATGGTCAAGAATATTCCGAACAATTTTAACTGAGCCAACAACTAATAGACCTGCTTATTTGCGGGACTACGACCCCAAGAAAGCCGGACACTTTGGCCACCCACTGGTGTTCCATTTAGTTGTCTCAAAGCCTCTTCTGCATTGGCCCTAAAACAAGAAATCAAGTAACACATAAACATGAACACCACAGGAACAAAAATGATATGGCAAAATGATAATGTTCATTTTGAAAGCAAAACCTGTTGGCAAACTGAACAAACCCACAACGCTTGCCTACAGGTATCTTAACATATACCAACTCCCCATAAAGGCCAAATGCTTGCCGCAGAATATCATCTGTGACGTTTGGATCCAATCCACCAACAAATATCTGAAAGCCAAGGTAGTAATAGTCAAGATTAGTTGCACATTACCTTACTATTATTTGAAAATAATGATAATTAATAAAAACAATAGCACCTACTGTAGTATTATTTGGATCATTGTCGGATTCAATTCCTTGAAGATTCTGATGAGAACCTGCAAGAAAGAACACATGAATTATTAGGTATAATACCTAAAGATTTGGGCACACATTATGTATTTGAACTTTGAAGAAAGTTTGATATGGAGAAAACCAAACTTGGTGTTAGATTGTGGATGATGATCAAGATGCATGTAGCACATCTTTCAAGATATAATAATCTTCCCAGATTACTAAGTACACACGAATATTTTGTTTCTACTTCAACAAAAGACAGAATAAGAAAATTCAGACAAGGATGATAAATCATATTAATTAACATTTACATTGAGAAGTTCAAAAATCTAGCTAACCTATATTGTTTTCAATATATATACTACAAAGCTCCTCCAAGGTTGCTAATCTACCCTTTATCTGTGATGGTTTAAAATAGCAATGACAATACATATTAGTAATTATTCAATCTTATAATGACACACTGCTTAAATTTTATTCGACAAAACTTTCGTAAAGTCATGCAGTTATAATGCTTAGGCGACCATGTCCTATGCCTCAATTAGAGTTGCACTACTACATAAGCTGGGCAGGTATCGGATTAAAAACTTCAACCTGCAAATGGAGATGGAAGGAAGATCGTGCATTCTGTCTCTCTTTTGCTCCACATAAAATTAAATCTAAAATTAATCTCTTAAAATGCATCAATAAAATTTACAGTTCTAATATATTATGCAACCCCAACCCTACGCCCCTCTCCATCATGCCCAACGGGTGAGAATGGCCATAGTTACACAAACTTTAATGCAAAGTGGAATGGAAATTAAATCCCCCTTCCTTTTTCATTCATATTAAGATATGGAAACTGATACTGTATTCATTTTTATATCCAAGTCATTTAAGTGCCGAATTTGAAGAATCTTTTGAACAAACCACTAGAATTAAAAGAAAATGTAGCACAAGATGCCACAGAATAAGAAACCTGAAGTAAATTGAGAGTGTAGATAATTGTTGGAAAATAACACTCTAACTAGAAGGGAATGTAGCGAAAGATGCCACAAACATAAAAGGACCAAGTTGTTACATAATCAAGAACACTGACCTAACTGGGGAGATATGGATCTCAGCTGAAGTCAATTCCAAGCCCTATATGAAGGCACATGGCGTCCTGCTTTGAGACAACATGAGTCTTTATATAAGTCTTGTCTAGAACTATGCGTAAAGGAGCCTAAATTTCACAAAAGTGCATGGTGGAAGGAATATCAATTCCACTATCTTCAAGTGAATAGAAGACGCGGGAAAATCAAAGAGCAAAGCTCAGAAATTCCCTTTTCAAACTAGGCACTTTTAAGAGAATTAAGTGTAAACAAGATTGGAACCATCAACTAAACAACATGTATAAGTCATTATGGCATAGGAAAATACAGGACAAATAGGCATTTGGATACAAGAAAATGCAGGAAAAAGTTGTAAGCAATCACTACACTTTTACTTACCATCAGTAGAATATTGTTGAGAACCCAATGTCTTTTTGTTGGCAGCTGGACCAATCCGCATAGGCCTTGTTGAACAATAAGCTCCATTCATCTCAGACATGGCACTTGATTGTTCATTTGGGTCCCCAAATCTAACAAAACCATAGCCTTTAGAGTGCCCTGTAAGCTTATCAGTCACAATTTTTGCACCCTTAACTGATGGATATCGATTCTTGAACGTCTCTTGTAGCAGGTAATCTGTAACATCTGCCGCCAAATCCCCAACGAAAATTGTGTAGTCAGACCCATCATCTCCACGTCTCTCACCTGCTCCAGATGATGCCCAATTAAGCCGGAAAGTTTGCTCAACGTTCGGCATCATTTGACCATTGTAAGTTTGAAGAACTCGTTCAGCTGCTGCACGGGTTATAAACTCAATAAAACCATAACTCTCAGATTGCCCAGTATGCTTATTCCGAATAACTTTTACAGAAACAACCTGAAATTAAGTATAGAGTGATTTCAATTAATATTTTTGACAAAACAATTTTAATTAAAAAAAAAAAGATTAACATTCTGCCAGCTGTAACTGAAAATAGTCCTTTGCCAAGAGACAGATCATGACACAATGATTGATTTAATAGTGTTATATGAAGAAAAAATTATCTTGTGTAAATTAAAATATTTTTATTGAATTATGTATGAAAATGAATTCCCTGGTGGAGGAAAAGGAAATCTTGGCTTCAAACCCCAGCATACATAAAGTGAGCTTTCTAAGACAACTCATAATTTACGTAATGACAACAACAAAAAAAGCCATTCGATAAAGACGGCATAAACAGATCAAACAGTTTCACTCACTTATGACCGGACATGGCATAAATTTTATCATCAATTGGCTAGTTCATGATAGCAAACATGACTATACGATACAAAACTAAGTATAACGTGTTGGTTGTGTATCCATAAGCAGGACTTGTCCAGTTTTAGAATCACAAGCCAGGATGAAATAAACCAGTCAGTTAGCTTTTTAAACCATTGGTAATTTATGATAAAAAAAAAGAGTACGAGAGAGAATCAAGCCTATCTCTTAAAATTGTCAAACAGTCCCAGACAAAAAGTAAGACAAAACAAATTAACTATTCATCAAAATCATTCAGATTGTGAAGAAAGAGCAAATCAGAACGTGGAAGACGAAGAAGGGGAGGGATTAGCTTTTGGCATATCACGGAAGCAAACCCACTTTAATCTGCAAAGTACAGTGACAAAGAACCTATCCCTCAAAATTCTCAAGCACACAACCAACAAGGAGGGACAAGTTAGTATCACCTCTCCAGTATGGGCAAAGCAACCATAGAGATAACTCTCATCCATCCAGTACTGCAGGTCGCCCATCCACAGCGTCCGGATCTCATCTGCAGACGCCGGCTGGGCCATCATAGGCACCGACGGAGGAGCTTGGTACGGCACAGGCGGGGGCACCTGCGAGGGCTGGTTGTTCCACATCAGCGGCGCCTGCATCTGGTAATACTGCGCCTGCGACGGCGGCTGAGGCAGCGACATCGCGGTCCACTGCTGCCCCTGGGGTTGCTGGTCGCCGATCGGAGCCTGGCCCATCCCTCCCGCCGGCTGCATCATCTCTGGGGAGAATAAGGACGCAATCGAAGCCCAGCAATCGGGTAAAAAAAGGAATCCAAACCCTAGAAGTAGAAGCGGAAGGGAAGCTGCAAGAAGGGAAGAGGAGCGGCGAAGCGATAAGAGGTTGTTATATAGAAGGAGAGATCTATGATTGGAGATCCGAATATCTCAGGGTAAAAAAGTACGTGCGAAGGTCACCGAATCTCCCGATCAGTTTTAATGAGCCCATTAGAGACGCCATCAGAAAGCAGGCCGAGAACGTACGGACTAAGCCCAACATCACAAGTTTATTGCATGTGGTTATTTGGCCCAAAGGTTTCTTACGAATTGTTGAACTTTTTTATATTATTATACAGATTTAAACTTTTGTTTTTTTAATGAAAAATTTATCACATCATATTTGAGGTTATGGAGACTGCTTTCTTCCCATGACTTAGGGCTTCTACAGGGGCTCTGAAGGGACAAACTACAGAGACAGGCATATTCCGAGGCGCAGGGATCGGCGCCATTGTTGGTGCATTGGTTTCTGTAGAGTTCTTGGAGTCCTGCCTTCAAGGAGAGGGCTTACCAAAGGTCAGGAATGAAGAATCACACATCCTCCTCTCCGTTCCCCAGCTATTCTTCTCGAATTTCTGATTCATTTGCATGCAAAATCAAAATATATACATAAAACTTGTTGAAATAAAGTTCTATTTCCATATTCATCTGATAAGGATCAGCCACTGAAACTGTCTGATTAATATACTTGCTTTCTCGATGTCATTCTCTGTTTGGAAGACAGTATTAGTCTACATCAAAGCTGATAAAATAGGAAACACTGAGAAGGACCTCAAAAACCAATAGTAATTAAGCTGAGATGAAAAGTCTTGGGATTTATTCTTCCTTGCAATAATGTTTGCAGTTGGTCATCTTCCAGAGCCTCATTGACGGGAAGATATTTAGAGAATGGGTTAGCCTAGCATTACTGAAAACATACCAATGGCAAGTAAGTAGCTGGGATAACAAGTCGTTGAGAGCATTACGATCATTAAAACCCAAGAAACATGTTCTGGGCTAAGAGTGACTAATAAATGATTCTTAAACTCAGATTAATACAGCTGAAGTGAGCTACAGAGAGAGCTCAGATATGTTTGATGTCACTAGGGACAAAGGGCAAAGGCTTGCTTGATTGGGTGGATGAATGAAAATTAATAGATGGATGAACAAATGAATATTATGTAGTTTCTGTTTTTGCTTGTTAGTTTGGGTAGATGGATAGAATGGTTAATTCATCTGTTTGTGTAGTTATTTGGAGTGATAAGTCAATAAGAGATGGATAATAAATACTACTAAATACTACGCTTCTCTAGAACTCCTTTGGTCTTTTATATCTCATTCCACAAGTCAATCAATCGATCCATCTTCAAAGTGATGATTAAATATGAAGAGTAACAATCCAAAGGTTTAGAACAATTAGATTGAAGAATGCCTATCAAAATTTGAAACTCCAAAGGCTTTCTCCTTTATCTTTAATTGAGTATCTGCTTCTACTGTACAAGATGAACCAACCTCTATTTCTCTTATTGATCCGGGGATCAGGATGGAAGGCTGGCAAAAGGAGGCTGTGCCGGATGCCTGTCCGCCCAGCGCATGTAGGATGGATGGGCGTTCGTCCGGCATGCCTGTCCGGCCGGTCGTTTGGGATCTTCCTAGAGGGTTTCTCAAAGGAGTCGGACACCCGTCCGCCCGGCATGTTCGTCCGGCCGGCCATCTGGATCGTGCCCCGGTGAACACGTGGCCCTGGGGTAGCCAGGTGGTGTATGCGTGTACACAGAATGTCAGATCATCAAACAGTATGTAGGGATAAGGAGATCCCAAGTGTCGCTAATCCAGGCGTGACGCCGTACAGCGGCCGGCCTTGGGATTAATGCCCGACATCCCCTTATAAATAGAGGGCTTTGTACCCGACGGAGGTAAGTAAAGATATTACAATCCCACCTTGGTACTGTTCTACTTTTGGTTCTCGTGAGCAGTCAGTTGACTTGAGCGTCGGAGTACCAAACGAGGGGCCCTCACCCTAGTTTGGTAACTAACACTCCGTTTGAGTTCGTGTGTGCAGGCGATACCAGATCCCCCTACGGCAACCCAGTTGGTCACCGGGAGCTCCAGGGCAGTCAGTCGCTTTCCCAGCGTCCATCCGGCCTACGCCAGACAGGATCACTTATAATTTTATCTACATTGTACGAGATTGGTTCTACGTGACCATCAAATCACATGATATTAATTTTACTACTAGACTAAGACTCTTTATAGAATATCTCTTTTGGGACGGTGCGATGGCTAACGCACGAAAGCTTATCATATGAAGTTTAAAGGTTGAATCTCGCGGTTGCAGGGGTTGAACTGTAACTATATATTGAAATTCAAGCTAATAGAGAAGGATATTAGCAATGCAATAATCACGGATGAACAATTGTTTTTTTTTTCTCAATGAGAAATTTGAATCCAAAAGCCTCGTCGAGATTTCTGCGTGTTGAATAAGAGCAGAGCAAGTCTGGATTGGAGCAGGAATGGATGGAATGGTGGGCTGTTTGCCGGCGTCCAAGAACCGGTCGACGGCACCGAGGGCCTCCGCTGGAAGTAGACGTTGCCCTTAATTCTGAAGGGGGCATCCACGTCTTCCGTCTGCAGCTGCTGCAAGTTGATGTGGTAGAGGACCTCCACGAGGGTGCCATAGAAGGGGCGGCCGCTGACCACCGCCTCCTGCGCGCGCCGGCCGGCCGCACCTTGGCGGCCTCCACTAGCTTAATTATGAGCAGTGAACGTTTGATTGTTGTATCAGCTTACTTGATACACGAATATCTGATTAGATTCTGTCTTATTAGTTTTTGCCATGCTGCTTTCCTTCTTATCCAACGACTGAGTGAAACATGCAGGCCCAATCAAGATAAGGCCAGGCATTTAGTGGCTCCAGTTGGGCACCGTCTTTGGCCTTGCCACCAGCAGCTCCGCCACTCCTGTCCTCGTCCCCCATGGCTTCCATCTTGGGATCGCCAGCTTTCCTCACTCGTCCACTCACAAAGCCACAGCTCCCGTGCTCGAAACCACCCCGTTCTCAGCCTCAGTCTCAGTCGCCTCCGGTCGAATCCCAATCCCAACCGCTGGCGCAGCCTTCGTCGGCTACTCCACCCCTTCCGGCTCCTCAGCAGAAGCCCAAGGCGGGCGCCGACTCTACCGACTGGATCGCCTCGAGCTTGACCAGGCGGTTCGGCCTCGGTGCCGGCCTCGCGTGGGTCGGATTCCTCGCCGCTGGCGTCGTCTCCGAGCAGATCAAGACGCGCTTCGAGGTCTCTCAAGAGCAAGCGAACACCAAGTAGTTATTACTCCTCCGATTCCTCCGTTTTCCATGCTACTTTACAAAACAAATTTACTAACTTCGACTCTGTTCCATGAGAACAGAGACCTGGACAAGGAGGAGGAAGTGGTGCTACCAAATGGCATCAGGTACGTTGAACTGAGAGTGGGCGGCGGCGGTTCGCCGAGGCCAGGGGACCTGGTGGTGATTGACCTCCAGGGGAAGGTGGTCGGCGCCGGCGAGGCGTTCGTGGATACATTTGGAGAAGGGAAGAGGCCCCTGGCGCTGGTCATGGGCTCCAGGCCTTACACCAAGGGGATGTGCGAGGGCGTCGAGTACGTGCTGAGGTCAATGAAGGCCGGGGGGCAGCGGAGGGTGACTGTGCCGCCGGCACTGGGCTTCGGGGACGACGGCGCCGATTTGGGCTCCGGATTAAGGATCCCTCCCGCCGCTACGCTTGAGTTCGTCGTGCAGGTGGATAAGGTCTCCATTGCGCCTTCTTGAGCTCGATGTGGATCCATCCATGGCATTGCAACTACTTCAATGTGGCTTGCGACTGTTTAAATGTCGCTTATAGATTAATTAGAAGCGAAAACTTTATGCATGATCAGAATTACTATTGTTCCGGTTAAAATACCATGGACGGTCAGGTGTTGTATGGCTGTAGTTAGTTCATGCCGTAAGTTGTTGGGTTAAGTCCCACAAGAAGCGCAACCCTTGTGTTTAGTTACCACCATTGAGTTAGACGAAGGTGAGGATGACTTTAAGTCATCATGCCTCGTATGCCCCTGGGTGACACACGTGCTACAATGGCCGGGACAAAGGGTTGCAATCCCGTGAGGCCGAGCTAACCCAAAATTTTATCCTTAATTGGGATTGCAAGATGCAACTTGCCTG
>JBAMIE010000022.1:6502003-6517432 GCA_037177295.1 Kaempferia parviflora | reverse complement strand
TGATGTGTTGCTAGATACCTCTCATTGCTTATGTTTCTAAATTGGTTTAGGGACATTGCCAACGTTACAAGAACCTATAGGGTCACACACAAAGGGCAATTAGATGGAGATTAAGTTCATATGATGAACCAAGAGGATTAGGTTCATGTGATGAACCAAGTTGGATTAAGAGTAATCCAAATTAGGCTAATTGAGTTAGACTCAATTTAATTCAAATGTTGAATTAGTCTAATTGAGAATTGATTTGTTAAGTTAATTTAAATTGATGAATAGAGATTCATTCAATTCAAATTGACTTGAATCAAAGGTTGGATTTGATCCAACACGGAAGTTACATGGTTAAGTTTGACTTGACCAAGAGGAAAGATGAACAGTCAAGTTTGACTTGACTAGTTGCCAAATCATGAAGGATGACTCATCCTTCATTGATTGGGCTAGACACTCACATTGTTCCACCTTATCATGGATACTTAATTGTGTGCCACCTCATGAGACATACCAAGAGATATGACTCTTTGTATTACATGGAGGTATATAACCTCTTGTTGGATGAATGTGGTCGGCCACCTTTTGATTTTTGGTGTTGAATGAAATTCATTTGCATTCAAGTCATCTTCTTCCTCTCCTTCTCCTCCATTGTCAAGAATACCAAGAAGGTGCTAGCACACCTTAGGGGTTCTTTTTCTCCACCTATTGTCCATGTGTATACACATAGAGGAGTGTACATCTAACACTCTTGGAGATCTGGCATCCGTTGGACGAGCGGGATACGCGAAGGGTACGCATCGAAGGTAAAGGTCCTTCTTCATGTAGATCTGAAGTAGATCTAGGTTTCTTACATGTACAAGAATTTATTTTATTATTTTTGCACGGATCCGTGACCTTGGACTTTCGGGGTTTCCGCAACGCAAAAAGTAATTTTTGCGGCTCGGAAAGTCTGACATTACTATCATTAGGGACCTAAGTAGGAATAACTAACACTCCATTCGGAGAGGTTTGGTATAAATGTAGGATCCCTACAAATTTAGGAATGGAAATTAAGGATTAACTAATGATCTTGTATCAATCATTATACACAATGAAACCCACACTCAAGACACATCTTTAGAATTTGAACTTCCCTTAGTTTCTTTACTTCTTTATTTCCCTTTGTTACACTAACTTTTGTTACAATCTCAACGCTTAATCTAGCTATTATATGTAAGCACACTTGTTAGTGCTTAGAATCAAATTCCCTGTGGATACGATAATCTTTTATATTACTTTGATATTCTCATACACTTGTTGGTGTATCAGTCTTGGACATAGGTAGACAATGAGCTAGCCATTTTCGCCAACTCATCCACCTTGTGATTGTCGGATCGATGTATCTTGACTAGTATGACCTCCACAAAGCTTTCTTTTAATTTCTTGTAGGTTTCTTTGTACATTTACAGCCATTCACTATTGATGTCAAAATTGCTTGCCAATTGTTGAGCCACAAGCTGAGAATCTGAATGAATGATTGCACGGGTGGCTCCTACGTGCCTAGCTTCTTATAACTCAGCCAATAGGGCTTTGTATTCGGCTTTATTATTAAATGCTCGAAAGTTTAGTCAGATAGATAAATGTGTGATACCTTATTATGGATATATGAGAATAATACCTACACGGCAGCCCTGCTTAGTGAAAGATTCGTCCACATAAATTTTCCATGTTTCCTTAGGGTTCGGCTGATGTACTTCAGTTAGGAAATTGGTGAGATCTTGATCTTTAATGGTAGTTCAAGGTTGGTACTATATGTCATACTCACTTAGCTTGGTTGTCAACTTAATGATTTGACCAGAGGCTTCGGGGTTGGTGAGAACTTTCCCCAATGAGCTATTGGTAAGAGCAGTCATGGGATGCACAACGAAATAAGGTCGTAAGCGGTAAACGGTAAGTACTAACCCATAAGTTAACTTATTGAGCACAGTGTATTGGGACTCAACACCTTTCAACAAATGACTAAAAAAATACACTGGCCATTATACATTATCGTGTTCGCGACTAAGACTACCCCCATAGCTTCCTAGGTGGCTGACAAGTATAACTAGAGTGGCTCTCCGGTGACAAACTTAAAGAGGGAAGGAAGAGCTTTCAAGTGTTGTTTCAATTCTTCAAAAACCATGTTGCACCTTGTCCCACTGGAACTTTACCACTTGGCAGAGTACTTTGAAGAATGGTAGAATCAGCTGACCGGGATATCAACTTTGAGAGTGATGTGATCAACCCTACTAACTTCTGAGCTTCTTTAAGGTTACGAGGATCTTGTATATCCCGGAGTGCCTGTACCTTCTCTAATTTGGACTCAATTTCCCTCTCAGTGAAAAGATATCTGAGAAATTTCCCTCCCTTGGCTCTGAATACACACTTCAGGGGCTTCAACTATAACCCATACTGCCGTAAAGTGTCATAGGTTTCTTCGACATATGTAATGAGATCTTCCACTTGGGTGGATTTGATGAGGATGTCGTCTACATAAACTTCAATATTTCTCCCGATCTGCTTCCGGAAGATTTTATCCATCATCTGTTGATACGTCACACCTACATTTTTTAGCCTGAATAGCATAACTGTACAACATAGAGTACCATCCGAGTTGATGAAATTGACCTTCTCCTTGTCCTCTCGGGTGAGAGGGATTTGATGATATCCCTGATAGGCACCTAGAATGCAGATTAATTCACACTCCGACGTGGAGTCAACCATTTGATCAATGCAGAGGAGTGGATAACAGTCTTTGGGACTTACTTTATTTAGGTCACGGAAGTCTATACAAACTCACCACTTGTTATTGGGCTTGGCTACCAAGACTATATTGGCAAGTCAAGAAGGGAATTGTGCTTCCCAAATGTGTCCAAACTCCAATAGTTTGTCGACCTCCGATCGGATGATTTTATTCTAGTGGGCTGTGAATCTCTTTTCCACTATTTGACCGGTTAGGAGTCAGGACAAGGTGTAGCTTGTGCTCCACCACGACCGGGGCTACCCCCAGAAGTTCCTGAGGGGACTATGTGAAGACATCCTAGTTCCATACTAGACAATCCACCAGGCCCCTACCTAGTCTCTAGCGGGAGGTCTGCTGCTATCTTAGTAACGCTTTTTGGCCAGTCGGGGTATAACTGCACTTCCTCTTCCTTGACTGGCTCCTCGGCTAAAGGTAGTGGCTCTTCTTGGATGACATGCACTCTATCCTGAAATATTCGGGCTTTGCGTGCTTCTATTATTATTATATCTATATAACATTTTTGCACAGTCAGCTATTCCCCTCTAACCTCACCAACTTGGTCAACCACAAGGAATTTTATTTTCTGGTGGAAGGTAGATACAGCCGGCTAAAATTCATGCAGGGTGGGCCTCCCTAAGATAAGGTTGTAGGCAAATGAAGCATCCACCACTATGATTGTGCTCCTCTGAGTTCTCATCAAGGGCTTGGTACCTAGGGATACGACCAACTTGATCTGGTCGATTGGCTACACCTCATTCCTTATGAATCTATATAGGGCTATGGCCATTGGTTGGACATCACTATCATCGAGCTGCATGGTGACGAAGCTGCTCTTAAAAGTACATTGACAAAGATATCAGTGTCAATGAAAACTTGAGCTACTCTATTGTTAGCAATTACAACCTTGATAATGAGCACATCGTCGTGAGGGAGCTCCACTCCCTCTAGATCTTGAGGCCTAAAGATAATTTGAGGGCCAAAGCTGATATGAGGCTCGACTACTCGCTCTTAGCTACAGCCAACCGTATGGATCTTGAGTCACCAACCGTGCGCCATCATGGCTCTGGTAGAATCCTCATCAGTGGAGCCTCCGAAGATCATGTTGATATCCCTTACCACAGCATTTCCCCGGTTCTCCTCTTCTCGGGCCTCTCGTGGCTCCTTGCCTCGATCACTTGACGGCAACCTTGATTTTCTATCACTTAAGGTAGGTTGACCGAACGGTTGGACGTGTTGGGGTTGGAATTTAATTGCCATATGAGATGAGGCGCGAGTTGAGGTGGTGGTAGGCCTAGCTCAGCCACTCAATGCGTGTCCTAAGTGTTGGAGCAATTTAGGTACTCTAGGTTTTGATATTTGGGTAAAGGTTTATGTTAGGTTTATTATTGTATTTGATATGCATTGTGAGTATGCAAGATATAGGTACAACAAGAAAAGTTCAAGTGTGATCTTGGCAAAGGAGGAAAGTCCAAGTAGAAACTTGGCAGTGTAAGTCCAAGGGGGAGCCTTGGCGATGTAAACCCAAGTGTGACTTGGCAAGCAAAGGAAGACTCAATAATAAAGGACCGAGGCCGAAAGAAGCTCTTGAAAGCAAAGCGTGAAGGATGTGGAGCATCTGAGAGATGCAAGACTGATGGAGGAGGCTAGAAGGCTAGGTCTAGGTTGGTCAGGTGAGGCTGAGTACGAGAGAAATATACTAGGGAAAGAAAACCCTAGTTTACTGTAGTAGTACTGTAGCGTTATTATAGTTGTATTGCAACATTACTATTGTAGTAATGTAGCGGAACTGTAGTAGTCGACTGCTATACTATAGCAGTCAACTGATACACTGTAGTAGTCGACTGTGAACGAACAGAATATTTCTATTCGCTTAGCCCATGAAGGACAGTCGACTGACCAGTTGACTGGTAATGAGCCGTTGGAGTGTAGCGGTCATATTTTCACACGGGACTAGTCTACTAATATACTTATCAGTCGACTGGTGGCAAGATATTTCTACTAGAGCTCTAGTTAAAAGAGCTCGGGAACCTTAAGCAAGGTTGACGAAATAGACTTGGTTAAAGTCTATTTGTTGTCTATTAAGCTCAAGCATGTGGTCAAGGGTTGTGGCGAGGTTTCTACACCCACAAGGAGCTACGAGATCTAACCAGAGGTTTTCTGGGGTGTCATCCACCAACAGATCGGTATCATCCACCTTACAAACAATCATAGAGTAGGAGCTCTAATATCTGAACTACGTTAAACAGTTATGTTAAGGTTTTATTGTGTTTTGTGTCTTAGTTTAGCTTTCTTGTTAGTTTTTATTTTATATTTCCATTGTGCACAACAAGTGTAGGAACCGTGAGTTTGGGTGACCAGCATATTCACCCCCCCTCTAGCCGGCGTAAAGGTCCCAACACCAAGCAAACTTAAAACAATCTCCCATATCATAGATATGGGACCGATGGTAGGTGCAGTACCGAGATACCTACTAGGACGGTTTGTCAGAGGATATCAGAATGTCCTATATGTGTTGCACCAATCACGTTTCCCTAACTGGCAAAAGATTCGGTCGGGGGTCGCTGTGACGAACGAGAATCGGTGGTGGTCTCCTATCAGTGTGGTCGGTCGGTCGGAGCCTGGTTAGTGACCTACTTTTTTCGAACGGCCTGGGCTTCTTCTACATTAATGTACTTGGTCACTTTCCCAAGCAGGTTGTCGAAGTCCCATGCAGTCTTCCTGATGAGGCCTCAGAAGAATTCTTCCACCAAAAGGCCTTAAGAGAAGACGCTTGTTAATATCTTTGAAGTGGCAAACAAAACATCCAACACTAATTAGTTGAACCACTTGACTTTCACTCACAAGGATTCCTTGGTTCCTTGCGTGTGCGCAATAAGACTGTAATTGGTCTTTTGGTATCTCCTATTGCTAGGAAAGTGGTGCAAAAAAGCATTTCTAAATTCTTTTAAATAAGTTATAGATCCAACTGTTGTCGGTCGGACCATTTTTGTGTTGAACCAGAAAGAGAGAGGTCAGAAACACTCGGCATTTTATTGCGTCATTGTACTAGTGCAGCAAAGTTGCATTCTAAAATTTTTTGAGTTGATCTTCCGGATCGTAGTTGCCTCCTTATTATCCAATCGATAAGGGGCAGAAACTCTTGGACAGTTTCTCCTCCAGTACGTCATGAGAAAAAGGCATGATAGGTTGCTCAGGTGATTACCAAATGGCTAGAGCCTTTCCTTGCTTTTGGGTGCAAATTTTTGGCCAAAGAAGCTTGCAACCGCTCAATTTTGGTGTAGCTTTATCCCGGGGCTCGAAAAAACACTCGGGAAAACTCGCATAGCTGCTTCCTCTTGGATCTTACCTCCAATGTAGAAAGCCTGTCCACCAAAAATGAAGGTACTTGGCACGAGTGAGAATCTACAGTTTGTATTTGAGATGTTGCTTGTGCCTTGATGTTCTTTAATAACTCAAAGTCCTCAGGTGTCATTGAGATGTTGCTGGTGACATCTTTCAGACGTTGATTTTATTGATGGATTACATCTATACGTTTTAGAGCAGGTGAATGTGTTCCCACAAACGATGCCAAATTTGATCTTGTCTGAAAGATGTCACAAATCGAGGAGCCAGTGACAATGGCAGGGATGTTGATGAAGAGGACTTCAAGCTAGAAATCGAAGCTGAGTTAGAAACCTCATACCTTCGTTTATCATAGAGAGGGCAGGTGGAACTGGAACTCATGGGCCTACACATACCACAGAGAGAGCACACAGGAACGTTAGAACGAAAACTAGGTAGGGGGTCCGAGCACAAACACTCTAATACTCAAGTCAGACTAGTCGTAGAGCAAAAAGTGCCTAAAGAAGATGAACAGTAAAAAAGTAATATGGATGCATGTGTGCCTGTGTACTTGGTCAAATGCAGAAGACCCCTTTTATATTGCCTCGTACAACCTTGGTAGTAACGAAGCAACAGAGAATATTCAATGTAAGAATATATCAGGAACAGAGTATGTATGACGGACTCCCTATAGGTACAGGAAGGTTCCATTGCTTGCATATAGCTGAATATTCCCTAGCATAAGTTGTTATTCTCTAACAAGTGGTTATGATTCTCTGACAATATGATCTCCAATGCCGATTAGGTTTGTGTTGGGAGTTATAACCCTAAGAGATGAGGAGCTGAGTCCCAGAGAATCTGACCAGTTCTAGAACCGGTCGACTGTACGCTGAAAACTATGACTATGAAGAGTGGGGAGCTGATTCCTAGAGATGGGAGTTGAGTCCCGGAGAATACGACCTGTGCGGGGGCCTACCGACTGTATGATGAAAGTTCTGACCATGAGGAGCTGAGTCCTAGAGTGGAGAGCTGAGTCTAGGAGAATTTGGCCAGCACTGAGGCCGATCAACTGCATGCTAAGAGTTGTGACCATGAGGAGCAGGGAGTTGAGTCTCGGGGAATCCGACCAGTGCTGGGGTCAGTCGACTGTATGCTAAGAGATATGACTATGAAAAGCGAGGAGCTGAGTCCCGAAATAGAGAGCTGAGTCTCAAAAAATCCAATTGGCGCTGGGGCTGGTCGATTGTATGCTGAGAGTTGTGGCCATGAAGAGCAGGGATCTGAGTCTCAGTGGAGTTCAACCGGCGCTGGGGATGACCGAGTAAGACTAGGAGTCATGCCCATGAGAAGTGAGTCTAATGGGAGTGTCCGTACCTTGACTACCACATTATCTTGACTTGACCATCACATTGTTCGTAAATTGTACCACATTATGCATGTTTATGCAACTTTAATTCATAAAATAACTCATCTAATTTTAATTCTAAAAGATTCTTCAAAATTTTATAGGCATCTACGATCAATGCCCATAGTGCGTTTCGAGGAAACGAGTTAAGAGCATACTTGATAATATCATGATTCTCCAGTTGATATCCAATCATGTGCATACCATTGAGGATGTCTTTGATTCTTGAATTTCGTTGAGTAGCTATTTCTTCTTCTTACATTTTAATATTAAATAAGGAATTCAACAATAGGTCGTGTTTTATTACTCTCGAGTCGGTTGTTCCCTCGTGTAGTTCAACCAACTTGTCCCATATTCCTTTGCGTTGTTGAATGGTCCGACTCAGTTGAGTTCTTCCTTGGTCAGTCCACACTAGAGGTTGTTCAGTGCCTTGCTGCCAGTTTGTATTCTCCTCCTTTATTCTATGTTCCAATCTTCTGGTTTGCTAGGTGTCTTGGTTAGTTGATTCATAGGAATCTAGTATCCTTGCATGACAGAGAACCACTACTCAATGTCGATCTTCAGGTAAACTTTCATCCTCTTTTTCCAATACAAAAAATCGTTTCCGTTGAAAAACGGTGGTCGAGCAGTGCTGTATCCCTGAAGTTGTGCCATTTATCCTGAAAAAGATAACTTCCAGAGAGGTTTCCAAGACTGGTTTGGGATTAGTAGCATTTGAAGAAGAGAAAATATATTGATGACTGATGTGCGTAGATTATGTATATTTTTATGCACTGTTTGACGCACATCTACTTGTATTTTATTGCATATAATCTATGTTTATAGCACCTTATCTTATCATAATGATGTACTTCCATATATTTTGTGCGGAGATCTACTCCTTGTTTGGTTTTCATGACGGGACGGATTTTGGAATAAAAACAAAGCAAAAATATACATTCTAGTAAAAATAGAGCAAAGAAGATGTCCACAGACGTTGTCATGTTCCATGGGGCATATCGGGGTCATAACTAAGTCAAAATGGACCAAAATTACACCCACACAACTCTGACTTGATGTGACACATGACTATAGAAGTTTCTGCACAAGATCACATGGGCAATACCACTTGTAAGATCGTAGAGTTTGATAGAGGGGGGTAAATATCGATCATTCAAAAATCAGAGAAAACACAGCGGAAAAGGAAATAATGCGAGTACACAAGGATTTACTTCGTTCGGAGCCTTCAGTGACTCCTACTCGAAGGCCCATGGTCCTCCAGACCATATCGCTGGGTAATTCACTTAAAACCTCTTCTGGTAATGCCAGAAGAATGAATTGAATATAATAGAAATAGGACAGTGTAACAGTCTACACTTCCTTGTATTTGCAAGTAAGAAATAAGTGCAACTAATAACTTGTTACCAACTCATAAGTTGAGAATCCTAATGAGCTCGGGAGTTGGTATCGGTCTATCGGCAGTAATCAGAAGCCCAGAGCAGTAGCACAGCAGTTCTAGAATGTGTTCGTAGCACTTCGGAAGATGTAACAGCTCGTAGATGAATTAGTAGAAGGTGTATTCAAATGAGTGGTGAGCAACCCTTTTAAAGAGGGCTGAAAGCACCTTCAACACCACTAAAGGCGCCTTCAACCTCAAACTTTATCCCGAGGTGAACAACTCTTATTGTTGACTAGTCTTCCTAAGTTATCCATCTGAAGGCACCTTCAGTGCCTTAAAGGTGCCTTTGGAAGGCGCCTTCAGCACCCTGGAGGTGCCTTCATGCCTTGGCAGAGAGTTCTGCTGGAAGCACCTCCATCAGCTCAAGAGGCACCTTGAGCACTGCTCATCCTAGGTCAAACTCTACTTTTGACCCTACAAAATAGTATTAGTGCCACATAAACATATATATACACTGCAAAACAAAGTTAGCATAATAATAGGCAATGTTAATTAGATTTTGTCCCTCCAGGACCAAGATCTAGTCAGTGTCTCAACTTTGGGTTCCCAAATGGACCAAAGCTGGACTAATGGCTGATGTTCCCTCCAACGGGAATGCGTACTCACTGATCACTCTCCTCTAGTGACTTACTTTACTTACCTGCCGGAATCGTAGATCCAACATTCGGGAATTGAACATCCCATCTTATTACAAGAATCACACATCCGGTCTTCAACCAATCAGGAATCGCACATCCCGTTCTCCTACCAGAATCACATATCTAGTCTTCAAACCATTGGGAATAGAACATCCTGATTTCCTTCCAGAATCGCACATCTAGGGATAACTCCATCGAAAATCGAACATCGAACATCCCAATCTCTTGCTAGAATCGTACATCCGGACTTCAATCTATCAGGAATCGAACATCCCGTTTTCCTACTAGAATCATGCATCCGGACTTCAAACTGCAATCTTGACAAAAGTATTAGATCATACAGAGTCTAATTTTAATCTATTTGTCATTCATCAAAATCTGAGTTTGATTATTAGTGCAAACTGCACCAACAGAGTCCACCTCAAGGTTTGAGGGGGAGCGTCTATTGGTGACACCGGAGCAAGAAGAAATCTCTTCTTTTGGGTTAAATGGAAAAGAAGATGGTGCCTCCTCCACGGTCAAAGAAAGTCAAATAGAGGATCATGTTCCACCCTACAAGCAAAGGTATAGAAATTTCAGTTAATAATAATAAAAGTCATATCATTTACTTTAAGTGTAGGGAGAAAGGACACTACAAGAGCAAGTGTCCAAAATTGGTCAAGAAGAAGACCAAAGAGGCACCCAAAGCTAAGGAGAAGCCAAAGGTAGTCAACCCTATGGCACGAAAGAGCAAGGAACACATTGTGTGTTTCTTGTGTAGTCAAAAGGGGCACTACCGGAGTCAATGCCCAAGGAGGAAGATTCCGGTCAAAGACCAAAGAGGAAGCACAAGTCAAGGGAGAGCTCCCAAGAGCAAACTAAAGGTATGATTTATTAATACAATTCCTCTTAGTCGTGATAAAAATCATGCTAGATCTAATTTATATCACTTTAATGCTATTTATCATGAAAATAGGAAGCACAATAGGATTAAGAAAAAATATGTATCCTTTCATGCTAAGACCACCACACCTAAGACTAGAAAGGTGGAATACAAATTAGGCAAGAATGCTAAGGATTATAGATACATGTCTAACACAAAAAGATGTTCATAGAAATCAAGAAAAATCCAAATCCAAAGATTTAGAGTTGGAAAATCAAGTCTTGAGATCAAGACTTGATAAATTAGAGAGGACCCTTAAAAGAATGGAAAATATCTTCAAGAGGCAAAATGAGCATGACCTAGGTAATTATAGACAAGAATCAACTAATGGCAATAGAGGTTTAGGTTACAAACCTAAAGCCAAGAAGGATGTTCCCTCATATCATAGGGTTCCATATAATTATGGAACCAACACTAGGTCTAGGGGCCAAGTCAAATGCTCAAGGGAAGCCATCTTTAAAGTTGATTTTGATAAGACTAAGGTGACTAAAGTTTCTAAGAAACCAAAGAAAGTCACCAAGAGGGTCACAAGGGAAGTCATCCCTAGAGTTGACCAAGTGGAGTCTAGTGTGACCAAGCCTTCTAAGAAGCTTAGGAGGGTCATTAGGAAGGTATCTAGGGAGGTTATCCCTAATGAGTGTAAACTATGGAGCATTTTCAAGAAAATATTACTCTTTAAAAATGATGATATTAAAGTGGTTTTACTCTTGGAAAGAGTAAAATGTGCCAAAAAAACATAGAGTTTGACTAGTTTAAATTGTAATAAATAAGAAAAAGTCAAAGAAATGCTAATTTGGAACTTTTGGCATTTTTTTTTTTTAGGAAATGAGGGTAGCTATGGACAAAGTTTAGCTTTGCATTGAGCTTAAGAACCAAACTTAGATAGATAGTCTAGGTATATTTTATTTTCCATGATTTGTTTGCCCTATCATATGCCATGACATCATTTTGCATTCATATTTTTTTTTCTTTTTTTTTTTTTTTTTTGAGAAAATGAGGGTAGCTAAGGACAAACTTTAGCTTTGCATTGGGCTTAAGGACAAAACTTAGATAGATAGTCTAGGTATATTTTATTTATACTAAATTTCCATGATTTGTTTGCCCTATTATATGCCACGACATAATTTTGCATTCATATATTTATGAAAATAAAAAACAAAAATATTATATCATACATACATACATCATGTAGCAACATTGTAGGTTTTCTTTTGAAAATTGTTTATTTGATGTATGTCATAAGCACTTTCATGCATCATTTTAAATTTCCTTATTATTAAGGACAAATGACATTAATTGGCCAATGACATCCTAGGTGGATGATCATAATTATAAAATACCTAGATAGAAATGCATGAACCCTTAAATTTTGGAGAAAACCCATATTTACATCTCACAAACACTATAAGATGACTTGTATGTATTTTAGTGCACATTAAATAGAAGTGAGATGTTAGGAGGATAAACAAAACTCAAGATGTTAATTTAGTGCATCAATTGAGTTTTTAATATCATCCAACACATAGTTATGTGTCATCAAATCATTGGGAAAGATAATGTACAAGTCATGTGCATTGAGCCCAAAGAACATGGTTAGAAATTTATTTTAAAAATTATTTCAAAATCATTTTGAAAAACCTTGGTGAAGACTAGCTTTTGATAGTAATCATCATTGTATAGTTAGACACGAACTAGGGAAAAACATTGAAGCTTTTCAATAGTTTCAAGTTTTGTATCATTCTTTGAAAATATAGTATATTTTCATAGAAAACTATTTTTTTCATGATAGTATATAGATTAAATATTGTCTACAAAAATTTTTATAATTTTTATAATTTTATAGAATTATTTAAAAATTTCTGAAATTTAACTGAAAATCAATTTAAGAAATTCAGAAACCCCATCGATCAGCTAATCGATTAGGCATCTTCAATCGATCAGTTGATCGATTGAATGAGTTTTTCCACGAGTAGAAGCTTGTGGAATCGATCAGTTGATCGATTAAACTCCTCTTGATCAATCAGTTGATTAATCCAATCATGTTTTCCATGAACAGAATATCACAGAATTGATTAGTTGATCAATCAACATGCTCCAATCAATCGGTTAATCAATTGGGAGTCTGATTTTGGTTGGAAAAGCCTGATTTCAGGTTTTAAGTTATTTTTAGTCAAAATAATCATCCCTAACCCTATAAAATACATTAGTATACATTTAAAGGCCATTTTCATAATAAAAACAAGATAGGAATGGTTTAAGAAGACTAGATTGAAGTTTAGGATGATGTTAAGTATCAACTTTGATTTTTAAACCTCAAAACTTCATGTTTTTTGGTTTTTTAAAGTTTTAAGAACTCCAAGTCATTGTTAGTATAAAGACAGAAGATTAGAGCATATTTTGAGGGGAGTTACTCCTTAAAAACATGAATTAAAATTTTCATAATGGAAAGCTCAAGTTTAAGCTTTTGGGAGACAATGGAAGATGGGTAGTCTTCATTGTCGTGAGTTAATGCTCAAGGATGAGCATTGTTACTCAAACGAAAGGTAAGGAACTTTCATTGAGTGCTTTTAACCATAAAGACTCTAGGGTGAGTTTTTGATGTATGTCAAAGAGGGAGAATGTGTAGGTTTAAGTTAGGAAGTGTTTATTTACCAAAAGGTGGAGACTAACCAAAAGGGAAGAATGAGTCTAACTTAAATGTATTGTTAAATATCAAAAGGGACGAGATTGTTGGTGCAATTGACTCCGGGTCAAGTTGACTATGTTTACTAAGCTTGACTTGTGTCAAGCTTGAATTCTAGTTTTGATGTTTGATAATGTATAGGGAAATTGTTGGTGCAATGGTCCCTAGGTCATGTTGATCTGTTTGACTAAGCTTGGTCATGTTGACCTGTTTGACTAAGCTTGAGTTGGTTCAAGTTGATGTTTTGATATTTGATAATAGATGGAGATTGTGTGTGTAATTGTCTATCTAGGA
Source organism: Kaempferia parviflora (assembly GCA_037177295.1). NCBI lineage: Eukaryota > Viridiplantae > Streptophyta > Magnoliopsida > Zingiberales > Zingiberaceae > Kaempferia > Kaempferia parviflora. The sequence continues at coordinate 6,503,982 of JBAMIE010000022.1, read as the reverse complement.
AATTGTTGAACAGAAGTCAAGTAGGCTAAGGTTGAATGGATACTTGACTGAAAAGTCCTAACTGGAGGTTAGGCAAGGGTAAGTCCAACGAGATGGTTGGTAGAAGAAGAAAATTCAAGTGGGTCAGTGTTGACCGAGCACTTGGTGTGGAAAGCCCTGGTGAGTGAATCTAGGCAGATGAGGAAATCCAGGTGAGTGAAGCTTGGTGAAAATCCTAGTGAGTGAAACTAGGTATTGAAAATCCAGGTGAGTGAAGTCTGGTGAAAGTTTTGGTGAGTAAAGATAGGCATCTAAAAAGTTCTGGTGAGTGAAGCCAGGTAAATGAGGAAATCCAGGTGAGTGAAGCCTAGTGGAAATCCTAGTGAGTGAAGCTAGGTATTGAAAATCCAGGTAAGTGAAGTTTTGTAAAAGTCCTGGTGAGTGAAGCCAAGCAGCTGAAAAATCCTAGTGAGTGAAGTCAGATAGTGGAAATCTAGGTGGGTCATGGTTGAATGGATACCAGGTGGTTGGTAAGTCCAAGTGGGTCAAGGAGACTAGACACTTAGCATGTGACGACAAGTCCAAGTAGGTTAAGGTTGACCAGACACTTGGCATGAAGCGAAAAGACCAAGTGGGTGAAAGGGTTGACCGGACACTTGACAAACAAGTCCTAGCAGGTTAAAATTGACCAGATACTAGGTAAGATGGAGTCCCAACAGGTCAGGGTTGACCGGATGTTGGTCTTGACTTGAATGACTCAAGTCATAATTGGCAAATCGATCAACTGATCGATTAGGCCAAAGCCAATCGATCAGCTGATTGATTGGCGCCTATTTTCTCGCAATTTCATGAGAGAACAGAATGGAGCTGGATGGATCAACTGATTAATCCAGCCTCCCCAATCGATCAGCTGATGATTGGGGCTGTGTTTCTCGCAGTGCATGAAGGCACATAAAGCCTAGTAATCGATCAGCTGATCGATTAAGGCGACCAATCGATCAGTTGATCGATTGGTTTATGACCGTTACACACAATAGGTTTAAGAGGGTGCTCGCTGCTTCGCCGACTCAACGATCTCTTCTTCCCTAATACTTCTCCACCGATCTTCACCAATTTCTTGAAGGATCTCAAAGGGGAGTGTTGTTGCACTTTCGAGTTCTCAAGAGGTGATCACAAGATACAAGAGAGAAAGCAAGAGGGTTTGTTTTATATTGTTGTACATTTTATTTCTTGCTTTGAGTTGTACTTGTGGGCGAGTCTTGTATGAAGTTTCTCTACCTCCGGTTGTTCCGAAAAGGAGTTTTTTCCATAGTGTAGGGGGTGTCGCTGTGTGGATCCTTGAATTAGTCACCTCATCTTGAGGTGGATACCAAGTAAATCTTTGTGTTAGCGTTTAGTTGAGTTCGCATCGTGTATTTTTGTTGCAAATCAAGATCGACAAGAATGAACGGATCCATTCACCTCCCCCCCCCCCCACACACACACACACACCCTCTAGCTCCAGAAAGGTCCCAACAACATTCTCAGATAATAATATTTACTACATAAGTAACAACACTAATATAAAATCATCTTCAAATCAAGCAATAAGCAACAGTATAGACTTGCTCCACTAGGTATAGTCAATAAATCGAGAGTATATACAATATATCCAATAACCACCTACTTAAGCTCAACACATAACAAACATATCACAAACATAAGACAAGTTATCCACTATCTACGGGCGACAATACACGCTACCACCATCTAGTCTAGTGGGCTGATAGGTCAGCTATTGATAATGGGCGATAATACACGCTACCACCATCTGGTCTAGTGGGCAGTCAGAGCACATAACTACCACTGTCTATGGGCGACAATACACGCTACCACTGTTAGTTTTAGCCCTTAGTGCCAATCATGTATTGATTGGCGAGGACTATATTGTATCATATTTTATTAATAAAGGTATTTTGGTTATTACATTTTATTTATGTGTGTGCCAACTAAATAAATAT
>JBAMIE010000022.1:6452151-6471999 GCA_037177295.1 Kaempferia parviflora | reverse complement strand
TTCGTCGAGTCTATTCCGCTGCAAATCTTTGAAGACGAAGCAACCGTAGCCATTCACCCCCCCCCCCCTCTAGCTACGGCACCGGTCCTTACACTTATGTGTGAAGCCAGGTAGATGAAAGTTCTGGTGAGTGAAGCAGACAGATAGAAAGTCCTGATGAGTAAAGTTAGATAATTGTAAAGTCATGGTGAGTGAAGCTAAACAATTGGAAGTCCTAGTGTGTGAAGATAAGTAGTGAGGAAATCCTAATGAGTGAAGTTAGGTGATAAAAAGTCCCAATATGTGAAGCATGGGTCAAAGGAATGACCAAACACTTGGTGGAGAAGTTCCAGCAGGTCAAGGTTGACCAGATGCTAGGCAATGAAAACCCTAATGAGTGAAGCTAGACATCCAAAGTTTAAGTGGATCAGGGTTGACCAGATACCTGATGGTTGGTAAGTCAAAGTAGGTCAAGGTGACCGGACATTTGACACAAGGAGAAAAGTTTAGTGGATTAAAGGAATGACCGGACAGTTGGCAGAGAAGTCCCAGTAGGTCAAGATTGATCGGATGCTAGGCAATGAGAAGTCCTAACTAAGTTTAAGTAAGAGAAAAATCCCAGGGGTCAAGGAGGACTGCACTTGGTGATCGAAAGTCCAACGGGAAGTTGACAAAGAGAAAGTTATAACATAAGTGGGTCAAAAGTTGACCGAACACTTGGTGGTCGTAAGTCCAATAAGGAGCTGGCATGGAACGAGGAAGTTCCGACGTAGTAATCTTCCAAATGCCATAACTTTTGACTTGGATATCGGAATGAGGTGATCTTGGATGCAAAACAAAGTTAGTTTAGAACTTTACACATTTTACTACTTACTAATTGATTAGCCGATCGATTCAGGGGGTCAATTGATCAGTCAATCGATTGACTAACAAAGAAAAGTGAAAATGTGTCTTGATCGATTCGGTAATTGATCAAGATCTTTCCCATCAATTGGGAGAGTTTTTGAGCGAATAGTGAGCTTCTGAATCAATTAAGTGATCGATTGAAGCTGCCAATGGATGTGGGGCTGGTTTTTCTAGCAATAACGCAAAATAGGCGGAATCGATTGGTCAATCAATTCTGGGAGCTCTCGTGCGAGCATAGAAGCCATTTGGATCGATCAACTAATCGATTCAACTGTCCTAATTGATTGGGATCTGACCATTGTAGAGGTGCTGGATTTAAAAGCCTCACTGTTGCCGTTGATTGCTAGCTCTCTTCTCTCCCATTCTTCTTCGCCATCACACACTAGTTCTTGAAGCTTCTTAGAGACAAGTGTTTCTACACTTCCAAGGATCAAGAGGTGTTCACAAACTATAAAAGATCAAGAAGCAATATTTTCATTTGTATTTATTGTATTCATTTTCTTATTTCGAGTTGTATCTTATGTTTGGCTTGTACGAGGTTTTTCCACCTTCGGAGTGTTTTCGAGAATGAGAATTTCATAGTGGAGAATGTGCTAGAGTGTGAATCCTTAGATTAGTTATCTCTTCTTGAGGTGGATACAAAGTAAACTCTTGTGTTAGCATTAGAGAGCTTGAGTTTCATATTTTTCACTTCAAAGATTGTCATTGTCAAAGCAAGCAAGCTATTCACACCCCTTAACTCCAGGTGTTCCAACATCCAAGACCAAGATCTAGTCTTGGTCTCAACCTATATTTTTTTAAATGGATCTAAGTTGGACTAACACCTATAGCCCACTAGGACTCGTTTTATTAAATCTCTCTCCTCTAGTGTTTACCTTCACCTATCATTTGCATACTTGTTTGACTCTGATCTTTTGACCCACCAGGTCTTTCTGCCAGATGCACCATCTGGGCTTCAACCAATCGTCTAGTCCTCTTTGATCTGACTAGACTTCCTACTAGCTGTCTGGTCCTGTCTAACCCAGCTGGACTTCTTGTTAGTTGTCTAGTCCTCCCTAACTCGACTGGATTTCAGCCAGGTGTCTGGTGCTCCCTACACCAACACACAAAAGATTTGAGAATCAATTGGATAATCGATTAAAGCCTTCTAAATCTATTGGGATGACTCACCAATCGATTAGGGTTCCAAAAGAGTCATTCTGTATGTGCACAAACGGTCGGATGACACGTCAATCGATTAGGGAAAAACTGAATCGATTGGGAGACGTCGAGTGGATCATAGAAAAGGGTTTCCGTGAAGTTTTGAAGGTAACACTCACACACACATCTTCATCACTAGTTCTTGGGTGTTTGGGAGAACAAGTGCTGCTGCATTTTCCACCACCAAGAGGCTATTCCAAACAAGAAGCAAGCAAGTAAAGCAAAGGTTCATGTTGTAAAGTCGTGTTCGATTTCTTTGTAACCTAGTTTGCATTTCTTGTATTTGAGCTTGTACGAGATTTGTCTAGCTCCCAGATTATTTCAGAGGATCGGAGTGTTTTTCATAGTGGAGTATGTGTACTATGTAGTTTCTTTGATTAGTCACTTCAAGAAGGTAGATACCAAATAAATCATAGTATTAATGTATGCTTCGAATTTTCCGCTGCAACAATTTATCAATAAAATGATTAGAGCTAATCACCTACTCTCCTTGTCTAGCTTTCAGAGTGTCCTATTATTAAACAGTCGTGTACGTAAGAGAATTTCTAAATTTACCGGGTTTGATTTGTGATCAATCAACTATTCAACTTAATTATTAAAAATTTTATCAGATTTATCACAGCAGGATTGATCATAATAGTTAAGAATTGTAACTACTACTACGTCGACTTGTCTTCTTGGTCCTACAATACAATTAGGTCATAGAAAATAATAATGTGGAAACATGTAATAGAGGGTAGCAATGTCATTTTACAGGAAAGATTAGTGGATGGAATATCCTTCTGATTAAAAATAAAAAAGAATGCCAATAAAATAGGACGCCCTTTGATACCAAAAAATAATGTTACGGGATAAATATATGTAGTTTAGCAATATCGTATACTTAACGCCTTAAAATATGTAAAAAAAACATAAAGTACAGTGAACTTTTATATTTAAAAAAGCGCGTTTATTTTTTTAAATAAATATAAAACTATTAAAGAAAATATTTTCCAATGTCACCGCCGCAACTCCCGCAAAATTATGGGTGGTTGCCATGACCAGAAGCCAGTCACAAATGCTGATTGCACCATTGCGGCATCTGATCACAGTTTATGATCCAACGTATACGTAAGATTTGAATTCCATAAGATCAAATTAAATTAACTATGATGTTTTAATTATATTCGACAATCATTATTGCCTTTTAGCATCATCCTACTGTGCCCAGGTTCCACCGCATTTTAAATACTTTAGAAAGCTGAGTAGGTGGTAAATCGGCCATAAAACTAATATAGTAGCTCACCTGCAACCTCACAACTCACAAGTCAAGCCAATAATTACTTGCTGCATGCTATCAATATAATTGTTCCTCCGATTTAATGTGTCGACGATCATGATTCATGAAAGAAGAATAGCGATCCTCTACTAGAGGCGCAAATGTCAAATACAAGTCTTCGCCGTCATCAAATTTAGTGGCTTAGTTCAACCCTAACGAACGAGGTGCACTTTTGATGGGTGCATTAACTGACCTCTCATTCATCGACTCGGCAAAAAGGTGAAAGCCAGCAGGATGATGCATGCCGTCCATTTGCATTAATTAAAGTGGATTTGGCAACCGAGTTGAGATGTTATTGTGCTTCACAAGCTAGCGATGAGTGAGGGTGTGGCAAAGTGTAATTAATGTCCTCTAATAATGAGGCATAGCTTTGATCCAATCAAGGATCTCGTCCTAGGGGCTTTAAAGTAAGGTTGAAATATGACTTCACAAATTAAGAACATATACATGTTATATTTCTTTTACTTTTCCCATGAATTAATGCCACTTCCATAACAGTTTGATCCGAGTAAATTTAACAATTATAAAAAGGAGAACTGGAGGATATATCTTGATCATAATCTTATTCTCTCACGTGAAGATTGGGAAAAAGTTGCCTTTGCTTAGAGAGTAGAGTACAGAGTACAGAGTACAGAGTACAGATCAGTGTGTCCGTACTCTTGCCATTGTTTTGTTTTTTGTTAACCCATGAACCATCATGTTTCCCATCAAGGGCTTTTAAAGTGGCCTTTGCCAAGCTTTTTTCAGTTCAAGGATTTTGATTGGTGGCAAAGTGAACGATCTTGGGAAGATTATGTTCTCAGTACTAGTGTAGCCTGTCAATCCACTGCAAGCCTACAGATAATTATATTGTCCTACCAAAGTAGGATCATTTGATTGGGTAATAACCTTTAAGAAGCTTCTAAAATTGATTATTATATATACTACTAAAATTTTGTTCTATTAGTGTATATGTATGTATCTTTTAAACAACCCTTAGCTTCTTAAATCCTGCAGCTTAAAGACTAAAAGATAGATGTGACATAAATTTTTTTTTAAATGTGATGCATATTATTTTTAGTTAGACAGTTTAAATCCTTTGTACGAGTTAAAATAACAATATAGTATATGATTCTTAAAAATCATAAGAGTTCTAAATAATAAAAAAATGCATCGTATTTTTGTCCCAGAGTTCAATTTAACTTAGCTCGATTAATGTATCAGAAAGATTGAACACCACAAATTAAGCTTCACTTGTTTACAATCCAATTCTTTATGGTAGCACTCAAATGGGCCGACGATGGATTCGCTTCGCTCCTGAAGCATTAATTTAATTAATATAACATTTCCGAAAGAAAGTGCCGTAATTTGGGGGTATGTATACATATGCATCTTTTAGGATTTTGGGCATCTCGATCTACGAAGGTCGTATATCAACCCTGCTTGCCTAACAAGGAATTTATCATGCACACCCACTATGGGCGTCCATCGTGGGCGCGTCCTCATAAGAAAATTGATCTAGGAACTCAGAAGTGATCCGGGCACTCTGACCAGTGAGTATCATCCACGATGGTCGCTCACCGTGGGTATACAAGTTATCAGTCCTGTCTTACCTCAGAGAAATTATTATCTTTTACATATTCAATTATCATTTCTAAAAAAAATAAATGGTAAAACCATTGCATGATTCTGAGACATCTTTGTCTCTTCACAATGTTTGTCAATATGAACAACTCTATTATAGGTAGATGATGATTAGAACAATGAATTCAAATATCTATTTTATGGAGATTGATTTTAACTGATAATTCTTTTAGCAAAATAGATTCTATCATTAATTAATGTTATTAGAGTGAGCTTATATATTCATCCAACAGAAACTACTTTTAAATCTACAAAATCAAATCATTTATGAGCTGAACTAGTGTGATTATTTCATGTTTCAATCGTCTTAGAGTCTTAGATGGCTTGAGAATGGCCCTAAATATGTAAACATTTCTTGCAAATGAGGATCTTGATAGAATCGAGTAGGGATACATATTTTATTTCATGAATAGGTTAGATTTGGGTAGATTAGGTTGAGAGGAAGCTAGCTAGGTTTTTAATTTGGATTGCATCGTCTCTCCAAAATTAAATTCAAATTGAATAGAAACACCTCCTCGTTGTAGCCTTTGCCTTTCATTCTTTTATGGTTACACTCTTCTTCTTGTATTTCCAATCGTCCCCTCCATCGTCTTAGACAATTAATTCTTCTCGATCCTTCGTATCAATCTATATAGTAGTTATCTACCTTCATGTTGGCCCTGGGACGAATTGACGGAGGCACTAGGGGCGAGCGATTCGCCTTTAGCCACCAATAGTAGTCATCAACCCATGAAATGTATCTAAGATCCAAACTCGAGTCAAGATACGATCTAGTGGCAACACAAATGCCCTTTTATAAAACGCATTTCTTATCGTTAATGACCAAATATGTACTCAATCACAATTTAATTACCTGGAAACTCCCGTCTCCTATGCAAGAAATCACACGCTTCTCCTAGGAATTCATACCTGAGCAAATTGTTTCATTTAAAATAGGAATTGTTTCATGTTATTATGAAACTATTGGTAGTATCATCATTATAGTGTGAACTCTTTTATGTAAAGAAAATATTAATAAAACTTTGACTATTTTATAGAGTAGAAGAATATTCTCCTTCTCCTTCTCCTTCTCCTTCTCCTTCTCCATATTTGATCTGATCTGATAGCTCAATCGGATTGGCTCGAACCTCCACTCAATAAGATGATTAACTCCCTATATTTCCTTGTATCAGTTCCATTGGCTATTTATAGAAAAAAATAATAAAAAAAAGGTGAGAAAAATACAGTGTGGAAAGTTTTCTTAAAAAACTAAAAATCAAGGATGCTTTCTAGATATGTGGTACAGATTGCTACAAGTTTCGGACCTACAGGAGTAAATTGTTGGACCATGAGCTTCTGATACTACACTCCAAAACTCGTTAATAAAGAACAAAATTCCCAATCGAGTAGATGCTTTATCCGGACACGAAATTACCAATGGAACTTGATTGGCCAACTAATATATACTTCTTTTTTGTTTTACAAAAATCATGGTTAAGTCCTTCAGGAATCAAAAATTTGAGACTTAATCTATTATTTGTATTATTAAGAATTTATCGGACCAGCAAAAAGTCCCAGGACAGACTGTCAAGTGCGTCCTATTATTTATAATTATTGAGAATTTATTGGACCAGCGAATACTGATTTTCATTATGCACTTCCTTAATCTTTCTGTTTCACAAGTAAGTAGATCATCCTCAGAAGATAACCAACACGGCAAAATTATTGCTTTGAATCGCTTGCAAGAATGAAGGAATTTGATCATAGCAGAAAGGAAGATAAGAATCATCACGCAGATCAAAAAATAAAAACATACATGAACCAACGATCACAACGCCAGAACACAATCCATCTCCATAATATTATAGCTATGGATCTGACAAGACTGACATGGGATATTGGAGGTGAACCACCCCTCATGGCGTGCAGCGGCGCCTTGATGGATCTAACAAGACTAGCAAGGGATCTGGGAGGTGAACCACCTCATGACATGGAGCGGCGCCTTGATGAGTTCGATTGCGAACTCCACCAGGATGGTGACGCAGAGGCAGCAGGGGCAGATGCACGAGAGCAGCAACCTGCAATCAGTTTCAATCCAGAAGCCCCGGCTCCATTCAATTGATTGTTTTAGATCGAATTCCCAAAAACACAGATCTAATCGGAACGAACTATATAGAGGAATGTTGGAGGAAGGGTGGTTAGGGTTTTTTCGACTAAGGTACGTACCCGACGATCCAGATGAGTACGCCGACGATGGAGAGGAGGAGGGAGAGGAAGGCGAAGGGGAGGCCGAGCAGCCAACCCAGCGGCCGGCACTCGCAGTCGCAGTCGCAGCACATCCTTCTTCTTTGTCCCTCGATCTTCGACTCCCTGATCCTAATTCTGGCGGAAACAGCAGACTGGGAATCAACGAGTGGAGAATGGGATTTGTAGCGGAGGATGACGATGGTTGAGATTGGAAGAGAAAGGAAGCAAAAATAAACTTCTGTGTGCGTGAGTTGGCGGCGAACTCAAAGACGAAAACGAAGTGTCGCCATTGTCGTTTAGTCGAGCTTTACCGATTTATCCTCATGTCGATGGCTGGATTATTAAAAAAAAAAACCAATGAAATCATCGAGTAATCAATACTTCCCACGACGATGCACGTGTCTAAACCACAGCAAGTTGGTCTGGACACCGGAGCATGTGAAGAGCCTGTCCCCTGAATTGATTACGACAGGTGAGCTGAACCAAGTCCAATAGATCAACGGTTGACCGACTGCTCCCGCCTCCATCAACGGCTGAGCATATGATATTTCAATGAACGGCAGAATATCTCATGGAATCTATTTACTTGCAGTCGACAACCCGTGGATTTCTCCTGCCTACGTGTCCAATGACACCCAACAATTAATCCGTTTTGGAGAGACCACGTAAGCTGGTAATATTTGCCGGTTGATTTATCCAGTGCAGATACATTTCATGGATACCCACTAAAATAGTGATTTTATATTTGAGAAACGCCAGTGATGAGGGAGGGCAAGCAGTCGATAGATTGAATGATTTTATTTATTTAAAAATAATTATTATAGTGATTATTTTAAAATTAATGAGAATTAAAGTATGGAGGATTTAAAATTAGAAGTTAAAAGTTAATATAAGGTAAAATTTGAATATTTGATGAGTAATTACTTTCTAGTTTAATTTTTAAATTAAATGATAATAATATCTTTAATAAATATTTTAAATATTATATCAAAATTAGTTTTTTTATAATATAAATATTTAAAAAATATAAGACGCCATGAACGGTGAGTAAAGGACTTCTTCTGCTCCCTCTAAATTCCGTAAACCCTAATTCTCTTTTCTTTTCTGACTTGGGCGTCGGAGGAACATCCGTCGGAATCCTTTCCGGTGTGTTCTTTAACGCTCGTGTTGATCTTACAGGGCTCATCCTCCTCTTCCCTGTCAGCATCCACATCAACTGCCACATCATCTCCGGTCATCCAACCAATTTTTCTCCGGAATTAAACATAATTGATGCTTTAACTTCGAGGCCGTTGACATAATTACCTGAAGTGAAAAGGCCTTTATCTTCAGATCTTCTGCAAATCCCTGTCCGTTTATCAAATTAATAGTTCTGCCTTCGTCTTACAGTGTTTTGAAGGTTAACAATTAGGTGACCTACTGGCAATAAAGCAATGTGAAAACTTCCAAGGAGCCATTTTGTTATCACATTTTATTGACTAAAATTTACCGAATATGAATTCATTTCATTTGAAGAGAATTTCTTATTCTTTTCCTTGTTAGAAAGGAAGTGGTGGCTTTATTTAGATGAATGTCTCATCAGTCTCTCTACATTCGGTTGATTACCTCTGATCACATTGAGTGATTCGCGTCTGAGAACGTATTTCTTGTACTTGTTTAATACATTTTCATAATCATCACTGTGGCTCATGTTCTTCTCTAACAATTTCTTAATCATCTCTATGGCTTATGTTTTCTCTAACTTCTTTCCCATTTTCTTGTTTCAACTACAAGATTTGGTTGAACAATCATCATATCGTCTGTATTCTCCCTCATGGTTGTCATAATCCTTTAGACTTTAATCTAGAATTTTTTAGATTAGAAAAGCTCCTAAGTAATTTGTTTTCTTGTTCTGTTTGGTAGTTTGATAAAAAGCAACTATTTTGAGAAGATGAGCCATTAATGGTGGCTGTCGAAGCAAGGACTCTTTGGCACCGCACTGCAAACCATTGTCCAGTCCAGGAAGATGCTACGTTGGCTTCTTCTCTGTCATCTACCGAAAAACATGATTCAAGTGGTGCCTGTACAACTTCTTTCCCAGAGGTCATTCCTTTTAACAATTCATTTGAAACAAAATGGTAGCTTCAGCTGCAACCCAACATTGATTGCCTGAAAGACATTAATTTCAGTCATCTAAGCTCCTTAGAACACGAAACTGACGAGAAGAGTTTGGAAACTATATCACCAGCATCAAAGTTCGATGGGAAACCTTTGCCATTTGACTCTATTGATGATGTTCTTAAAAAGGAAGAGTCTTTTATGGAATTTCCTCGGATGGTATCGACAGATCTCATGAAGAACAATTCCGAAACTTTGGTGAAAGAGATATCGATGACGACCAACTATCCTCAACAACCTCTAAAACAGAAGGCAGACATGAACTTAATTTGCTTACAAGGAAGAAGAACTTTTAGTTTTGAAGCCGGATGAGCAATTGCCATCTAGAAGAATAGACAAGGCGTCGGAACTTGGATCACCTTGGGCTGGCATTGACAAGTGTGAGCCATGGTGGCGTTCTACAGATAAAGTTGATCTGTATTTGTTGGTAGCCCAAAAATCATTGCATCACATTGAGAATTGTGATCCGCCTAAACCCACACCGAATATTGGTATTAATAAACAAGTAGATGGCATCATCACTTGATAGAAATCCTACAACAGGCATATGTGATGCCAATGAGTAGGCACATGATGCTCCTAGTCCTGGGAGAGTCGACAACATGGGTATACCACCTCGTCGGAGATGCTACGAGGAACACGATTCAAGGAAATTGTATAGGCAAGGGTTCTTTTCAACTCCTTTTTTAATAAGTGAAAGTCTGATTGTTTTAGTAGAGTGCTTAGTGCATTTCTACTTGAACTAACCTTGATTTTAATAGGATGCACAACTCCTTTCTTGATTAGTAAAACTCCTTGGTTCTTATATCAGATTGCTTAGCTTATTTCTACTTGAGCTAACTTTGAGTTTTGTGTGATGGTATCATTTTCTAATACCATTAACTTACCTGATGGATAAAATCAAGATTGAAGAGACATTCTTCTAGTTTATATAGATTTGTGACCAAGAATATGAAAAAAAATTCTATTGGTTAGATTTGGACACAAACATTAGGGCTACAATATTTGCTTTGAGGAGCAAGCTGTTAATATTTAGACATCTTAGATTAGTGATTAATCAAGTTAATGAATCAATTCTTTGATTTTAGTTGAGTTGTAAATATGCCTTGTGTCTCAAGGAGCAAAACTAGAATCTATAGAAATCTTTTCCAAGCTTTGTTTTTTCATTTCTAGGCACTCAAATTCCTTTGCAGTCTGTGTGCTAATTTTGAAAATTAAATCCAACTATACTCCTTAACAGCTGGGAGCCTTCTTTTAGAATACAAATTATGGTATCACGAAGAACACGAATACTAACTATACATGCAGTTCCTTTGACCACTCCATATACCATGCTCATCGTGAAATTCATTAGAACTATTTGTGCCACGAGAAGCTTTTGAACATTACTTTTAACTAATTTGTTGCCGTCACAATGTAATGCATATCTATGTAATGGTTGGTTTTACATCCAAAGAAAAGGCTCGTCCTTATTCTACTGATCGTGTGTAAGATTTTGTTAACTTTAGGCAGTTTTATAAGCTTCGGATTGATTCACGCTAGTAGTAGGATTTTGTGGTCTTATGCAGTTACCGCGGAGGTTGTGCAGAAAATAGACTACCTGAAAGCAATCAAACAACTGAGAAACCTGACCCTACGAGAACTCAGTTAAACAAGTATCGCATATATTTGCATACAGGCAATGGCTACACATACTGCAGCTGGAGAACTTATCTCTGCAACTCAAGCTATCAGAGGACCAGATATCAACTCTTGCCAGCAAGCGTCTAAAGTTTGAATTGTAACGATGGCTGGCTTATTACAACAAATATTGGCAATTTGAATGAGCCTCAGCACATTAATGAATATAGAAAACCTAAGAGGGATGAGACATATAAACGCAGCTATGATACTCATCCAAGCCGAACCGAGTTGATTTGATGGAGCACTCCATCCCTTCTGGAAGCTTCTTGGGCCGGACAATGACATCGGTAGTTACTTCCTCCGGGATTGGTGGCCATGGCCACAGCTTTCGGAGACGCATCTATGTCTACCCTATATCTGTTCCTACTCCTCGTGCCCTACCCGTCGCCATCACCTGCTTTAAAGTTTGGCAGCGAACAGAGTGTAACTCTGGAAAAGGCATGAGGGGCCCAGGGAATGCAGCCAATTAGCATTCCCTTTCTGCAACGAGTCAATCAAGGCACGGCCCTTTCCTTTTCAGAAATGCTGTTCGCTGTCCCGGCTCAAACAAACCAGGAAGGCATCGTAGCTGGCCGAGAATTGGTTCCGTCACCTGTTTTACATGTTCCGTTGTCTCTAACCGAACCACTTCCAAGTCCCAAGAGGGAAGGAGAGGCTCGGGTCCCACTTAACTTACAAATCATAAGGCAGGTAGAATATTGAATATTTTTGTGGGGATCGCATAGGCCGGAGACTCGAGTTCGTGGGAACTCCCCGATTGCCTCCATACGACGCGAGGAAGGAACCGTCGTCGTTTCCGTGGCCGCGACGCCGCCTCTCCCCTTCGCTTTCCGGCCACTGGCTACCACTGGACTCCTTCACTAGACGAAGTGCTGGATCCATAATCGTGTTCTCTGATTCTTGGATCTCTCCTCCTCGATTCTCATCCGGTTTTCTAACCAGGTGCGTCCTCCGTCCTGCTGCCGCCTTCTCCTTCTCCCGTCTGCCGAACAGTATGGCTCCACGATGACGTCGTTATTTTTGAATCATAAATCATCACGTCAATGAAGTTGTGGAAGCTTAAATCGTTTCGTTGCACGTTTAGCAATATGCATGTGCTCTGTTTTCTCGAAGTGCAAATCGACGAGCATGAGTGTCTGCTTTGAGATTTATACAGGAGAAATAAACTGATGCAGGGAATGATCTGGTTGTTTTTGATGTACTTTATCGAAGGATATTTTGTCAGGGACTGTAATTCTTTCTTAATCGTTCACCTTACTTTGTTTTAAAGTTCCGTTCGTAGCGACCATAACTTATGTATTCCAGATGGTTTCAATTGACATATCTGATAGGGATTGTTCTTTCTTACTTACTTTGATTTAGGGTGGGTGTTGAATTGCTTCTTGCTTAAACGATGCAAGCTGTGAATTTACCTGTTTCTCAGACCAGGTTCCTCAATGTTAGGAACCAAAGAAGTGTCAGCTCATTCAGTTTGTAAGTGTCTTTTTTCAGTGTGTTGATCGATTCTACCTCTTCTTATATAGTTTATTTACACGGAGTGACTCCTTATACAGTTATACTAAGTCAATTCTTCTATAGGTCAAAAGTCAAGGGAAGGATTTCCATCTGCTACGCAAAAGTCAATATCAAGTTCTTGGATAATGGCCGTCAAGAAACTGATAGGCTGCTGGTGTTATCAGCACCTTCCAATATTGTTTGCGATGTCAGCAAAGCCAACTTTGCTAAAACGCTTCATGTGCCATACAAAAAGCATAACCTACCTGGAAGAACAAATTGTTCTGCTAAACCACTCGCCCATGATGGCAGAATTCTTAGTGCTGTTCCAAGTTCTGCGCAAGAAAATGCAGGAGTTCTATTGCTGAACCTTGGAGGTCCAGAGACACTCAGTGACGTTCAACCTTTCCTTTTCAATCTATTTGCTGATCCGGTAAGTCAATGTATCGATGTCTGATTCACAAACAATTAACAAAAGCCCTCCCCATGGTACACCTATGTGTATGATAGAACCATAGACTCCTGAGTTTCGATTGATTTAATTGTTCTAATAAAAAATTAACTTCAAACTGATAGTGTTTTTTTAGTATTGGGTAAATAATAGTATGAAAAACCAAGCCTAGAACTCTTTGTTCTTATCCATTATTTAATAATTTATTATACATGTTGATTTTAGCATGTTATGCTTCAGATAATGTACCTACCTATGAGTTGTAATCCTGATTATGGATCTTACAAGGATATTGAATAGGAAAATTTCACGGTCAATATGTAACCTTAAATATGAGTTGTTTCATGAGTTTTTCTCAATTAGCCTTTTCTTGTAAGTAACATATTGAGATCCTTGCCTCGAGTTGATTAGTCCAGGTTTTAGAGTTTACGCACAGTTCACAAAGTTCCAAACTTCCAATTCCTTAATCTTCAATTGAGAAATAGAGATTTAAATAAACAAATTCACAAAGTTTATCATGCTATTCTTCAGAAGTGTAGGAAAAGAAAATACATTATATATATTAGATAGCAAATTTGGGGAAGCTGGACAAACAGGATGGAGTGGTGGACACAGTCAAAGTGTATTTTGAAGATCTCATTCATCCTGAACAAAATATGTTTCTATTATTGTCTAATATTTAGTGGTTTATCTAAGAGTTCAATTTCCCGTTTTATGTATTAGGATATTATACGACTTCCTAGATTATTCCAGTTTCTTCAGCGACCATTGGCACAGCTAATATCAGTTTCCAGAGCTCCTAAAAGTAAGAAGGGTTATGCTGCTATTGGTGGTGGGTCACCATTGCGAAGGATAACTGACGATCAGGTATGTAGTCATGTTTAACTTTTCTTCATTTGGTTTTCCTTTTGTTTTGAAGGCACTATGATCTTCAAATATACTTGAGCCAGTTTCCTTGGAAGTGTTTTATGTATCAGGAATCTAAATGACTCATTTTTTCTCGAAGAATCCTCCAATAGAAAGCTGATTGAATGGAGAATTTTTCAGGCACGGACATTAAAACTTGCCCTCAAAGATAAGGGTCTTGATGCTAATGTATATGTTGGAATGCGATACTGGCATCCTTTCACAGAGGATGCTCTTAATCAGGTTTGTAATTGCAATTTGCAACCTTGTAAATTGAAAAGTGCTTAATATTTCTTATGAAATGTCTTCTAGTTAAAGTGTCGACCAGTAAATGTTAAACTTTCGAAATTATCTGCTATCTTTATATCAAAGAATTTCGTTATTGTTGATTCTTTTGCGATAATCATGCATTCTGCAAACCCTAATTGTGCATTGTTTACTATTGTGTATATGTCTCCTTTGGTGCATATTGTTTACTATTGTGTTTGTTTTAGTGTACTCCGTTAGTTCTCCTGCTACTGGTTATTCCATTCTGACTAGTATTTATATTGCAGATAAAACAGGATAAAATAACAAAACTTGTTGTGCTTCCACTTTATCCTCAATTCTCTATATCTACTAGTGGTTCGAGCATCCGTGTCATTCAGAACATCATCAGGTAGCAATTTTTATTTATTTATGGACACCTTTTGATTTCTTATCCATCTTTGCATCAATCTTCAATCTGTTAAAGAATATTTTGGCTTGTGTTAGAAAAGCTTGCATTAACTATACTGCAGGGAAGATGCTTATTTTGCAAGGTTGCCCATTTCTATCATTGAGTCATGGTATCATCGGGAAGGCTATATCAAGTCAATGGCAGACTCAATTGAAAAAAAGCTGCAAAGATTCTCCAAGCCTGAGGAGGTACTCCATATTGACATTAACATTTTTGACGCATCTTTTGTTTTATGGAGTGTTCATCTTCTAATATTATGTATGCTACAGGTAGCAATTTCATTTTGTAAAATTAAATTTATATCTCTATCTCAACATGTTGGCAAAGTATCTCTATCTCAATATTATGTATGCATGAATGAAATTAACTGAATTTAACTAGACTCCAGCGAGCATTTGGTGTGATGCTATTGGTACATGTGAACAAAGATTGATCCAAACAGCAAATTGGATGAAGAGATACAGCGAATTGGATATTGAATAAAGAATAGATTATGTAGCAAAGTACAGACAGATCCTGACCTTCAAAACCGCCTTGAAGGTTTTGCTGATGTTTAGCGTAACACTAAGGTCCTGCATTAGTGTATGGTTTGTAATTCTATATCAAAAAATTGAACATCTTTTGCTGCCACTATTGTGCAATTTTACAGCTTATTCAATTAAGGTTAGATGGAAAACGATGTGCTAAATGACTTAGAAGGCTGACTAGTTGCTGACAAAATGATCCATTATGCTATTGATTCGATATTCCTGATCCATGTTTGTATCTTCTGTTTCTCGTAGTAGCAAGGCTGTGTTTTTGGTTGCACATATCTCAGATTACTGACTCTATATGATTTAAAATTAGGTTATGATATTCTTTAGTGCGCACGGTGTCCCGCTGAGTTATGTTGAAGATGCAGGAGACCCATACCGAGATCAGATGGAGGACTGCATCTCTTTGATCATGGCTGAGTTAAAATCTAGGAGAATTAACAACGAGCACACTCTTGCTTATCAGGTACTTGGGGTTTCGATAGAAATTTTTTACTGAATTTAATTCAGTACTTTCGTAGGGACCGTTAAAATTCATTTGATAAATTTCCCAGTTTTTTATCAACTCGCATCCCTCTTGTGGTTGTTTCTGAAACTCTGAAAGTGTTGGTCAATTTTCAAATTTCTGTCAGAGCCGAGTTGGTCCTGTTCAATGGCTGAAGCCTTACACTGATGAAGTGATCGTCAAGCTTGGTCAGCAAGCAGTGAAAAGCCTGCTCGTGGTCCCTGTAAGGTATAACATTCTATCCATCAAAACACGTTCCTCTGGCAAGTGGCAAGCAAGTGATATTTAACTCACGCTCTCAGATTTCGTGTTATTGCCAGCCATTACTACAAGTTTATTTGGCTGTTATCTTGCAGTTTTGTAAGTGAACACATTGAAACACTAGAAGAGATTGATATGGAGTACAAGCATTTGGCCCTCGAGTCAGGCATTGAGCACTGGGACAGGGTGCCTGCTCTGTGCTGCAACCCTAAGTTCATCTCTGATTTAGCTGATGCTGTCATTGAAGCCCTACCCTCTGCTTTGATATCGAACAGGAACTCGTCCATGGAAGCTGAAGGCGATCCGGATCCTGTGCCTTATGCAATTAATTCGCAATTCAGCTTAATCTTTGCATTTTTGCTGTTATTGTCGCTCAGAGTGTTCTCTGCATTCTAGAAACTTTCTGAAACCATGTTTTTGGTTTAACGTTCTATGTTTCTCTAGCTGTTGAGGTGAGCCTCGTCTTCTTTCAATATGTGAAGTTGAAGAAAAACTTTGTTAAACGGTGAAGGACTTCTGCAGTGTTAATATGCTGGATAAGTGAGAATAGTAATTGGAATTCACAAGCTTCCCTATATATCGATTACGTTCCTTTCAATATTCTGTTTTCCTTTTTCTTTAGGAGATTAACCGAGTTTATACATACGGAGGCTGTTTAGCATAAACATCATATTGAATTGGTCGTCAAACTCTTAATCGTATGCTTTCGAGTATCATGAGATTATGATTAGGAAGAGATTGTGATTTTGTTCCATACAAAATTTATTTATTTTTATTTAACATCCCAAGGAAGTAAATTATAGTGTTCTTTTGTTAAGAAACTTAACTAAAATTGTATCAAAAATACCAAGCAACCAAGCCACAGGATAATAAAAAGGAATTAAATAATTTAACAGGTAAAAATAAGATAAGATTATATATATAAAAAATTGTCCGTATGAACTCTCACCTTGCTTTGTTATATTTATTACACGTAAATGAATAATATCCAATAAAAACGCCCTCTCTATTAGTATTGGTAGAGAAAGAAATTTGTTTAAAATAAAATGTCATTTTACACAATTAAAATTAGAAAATAAAATCCATAATTAAACTTTCATTCGCATCAATCCTCATCTAAGCCACTCTCTAATAAACTAATTTACCCTTTCAAATAATCTAGTGATGAATTGTAAGGACATCTAAGATGAGTATAATTATCTTTTATTATAATATAAAAATATTATAAAATATAATTAAAAAATTCCAACCTTTCCTTATCCTACAACAAAACTTTCACCCAATTAATTCATTCTCACTTACACAAGTAAAAAAGTTGATAGGATTGTATGATTTTAAGATTCGAACTCGACCAATTCTAACCTAAATCGATCAGGTATACGGTTACAATTCCACCAACTATGGTTGCAAACTTATCAAGAGGTTGCGGCTGTTGGCGTCGAGCTAAAGGATCTCCAGGCGTCTATTTCCGGGTCACCAATGTCGACGACAAGTCGGAGCTCAAGCGCAAGTTCCATGGTCTATGTAATATATTAGTGGTTGATTCTATTGTGAATGATATGATTACTTCGACGTTAGGCGATCGTGTTGCGTGTGATAGTAGCATGATCAACAAGAAGTGTTATATGCACCTGTCGGAGTTGCTAAAGGAGAAACCAGGGATGTGCTCCTATATGGACAACTTCTACGATTCAATTCAATTTTTTAATTTAACCTAAATAAATTTAGGGAGTGTTTGGGAGAGCTTTTACGTATTTAAAAGTGATTCTTATAGAGATTATTTTGAAGTTAGTGAGAAGCTAAAGTATGACTATGTTTGAGAGAACTTTTGCTTATTTAAAAGTGATTCTTATAGAGATTATTTTAAAGTTCGTGAGAAGTTCAAGTATGGAGTGTTTAGAAATAGAAGCCAAAAGTTAATAAAGTTAAAATTTTAGTGTTAGTTTAATTTTTAAGTTGAATGACAATAATATCCTTAATAAATATTTTGAATATTATATCAATTTTTTTTTAAAAATATATAGAAATAATAAAAATAAAATAAAAAAAATGATAAAATTTATATTAATAAAAAAATATATAAAATTTTTTAGAAATGTAAATTATATAAAAGTATGATGACAATTATGTAAAATGATAAATTTATTAAGGACATAAATGCTAACTTTTAATTTTGCATTCACTCAAAAAAAAAAAAAAAAAAAAACTGAAGTAGGAAAAAGTATCAAATTTTTACTTCTAGCTTTTGAGTAAAAGTTATAGAAGCTAAAGCAAAACTTGATATTCGCAAACACTCAAAACCACTTTTATGTAGTTATAAGCTAAAAAGTGCTTAGTAGAAGCTCTACCAAACATTGCTTATGTAGTGTTTAGAAATATAAGCCAAAAGATAATACAAAGTAAAGTTTGAGTGCTTGATGAATAATTGTAGTTAAATGACAATAATATTCTTAAACTATATATATTAATATTTTTTAATTATTTAAATATAATTTTGATACAACATCATCGTTATGTTTTATATAATAATTATTATATTTTGAATATTGTATCAAAATTCATTTTTTAACATGAATATTTGAAAAAATATATAAAATTAATAAATATAAAAATATAAAAAATGACAAAATTTTTATAAATACACAAAAATATATATAAAAAATTTTGAAAATGCAAATTATATAAAATATAAAATATTATTTAAAAAATAAATACTTTTAGGTCAAAAGTGTGACATGAATGAGGAGCGAAATTTAAGTCAAAAGTGTGATGATAATTATGTAAAATGTTAAATTTATTAAGTACATAAATGTCAACTTTTAATTTTATATCATAGAAAAAGAAGCAGAAGCAGGAAAATTACTTCTAGTTTTTTGAGTAAAAGTTATAAAAGCGGAAGCAGAATTTAACATTTACAACACTCAAAAGTATTTTGTGTAGCTAGAATCTAATAAGCATTTTGTAAAAGCTCTACAAAACACTCCCTTAGATCATCAAGTAGATTAATTTTCATTTTGCCCCGGGCTACAGCGAAGCGAAAGGACACCAAGTGTCATTCAGGTATCCGTGGTTTGATCCCGAACTACAACATAGTTACAAGAGTTTTTCTTTCAAATAAGATGTATAACCACAGGATGTTGGGCCTCTAAACTATCCACTATAAATACTTTTTGATTTACCTTAATGGTCAAAACTCTCATAAGACTGAATTAGTTATCCCAAATTCAGTGTTAATTGATTCATCATTTCTTTTGAATTGAATTTTAAATGGGCTTATTTGATTACAAATGGATTAATCCAAAACTATCAAAAGGGGTAGTTCGTATCATTTTAAAGGAATTAGGTAACTTTTGAAATTTGAATGAATAATAGTGATTCTATGATAGTGTTTTTTTATTCGCTTGATTTTACCTCTCGATTTATTTATCAATAAATTTGAAATATAATTTATGCACAACTTTCTTAATATTTCTGTTTTCATAATTAAGAGATATTTTTAATAATTTTAAAAAACAAAATGTTCTAAGATAAAAAAAGAGCGCCTTTTTTTTCATACAATGAAGGCTACAAACTAGAAGTAGAGGGTATTCTCCAACAATTGCTCCTCCTATCTATCATTGTCTCGTCCCTTGATCTTGTAATGAACGATCAGGATCGTCATGATACGACGGCTGATGACCAACTCTTCCCCCGTTTTCTTCTAGATTTGAACTGCGGTTAGATTAACCATAGTTAGTTGGCGGGTGCTGCGTATGTCTCCCACTGTCATAATTGAACGGTAGTGATGTGCGAGTGGGATCGAGCCGCCGCTGATGGACGGGGGGATCATCGATTACTTACTCGTTTCTTCTACTTCGCCCTTGCTGAATAAATGAAAAATTAATAGAT
>JBAMIE010000022.1:6441516-6452051 GCA_037177295.1 Kaempferia parviflora | reverse complement strand
GGTGTTACACTTACACCCTTGGGATCCGGCTTCATCTTGGACGAGCGGGAAAGCGAAGGGCGCGCGACAAGGGTAAACTCCTTCTTCTTCTTTTGAAAAAGGTTTTACGAGACTCATACGTGCTTTTACGAATCGATTTTCTCACACGGATCACGGCTATGGGCTTTCCGAGGTTTCCGCGACACGAAAAAACAGTTTTCGTGGCTCGGAAAAACCCAACATTTAATCAATTAACTGATGACTTTAGAAACTAAATTGAAGCGAGTAAAATTTGCTTGATTTGATTCGACTATTAGTTCACATCATTTGACCGATGTCACATTAAAGAGAACAAAAGTGAGTGAGACTCGCTTGTTTTGTTGGACTGATGCGGTTTACCATTTGACTGATGTCGAATTAAAGAGCAAAGAAGTGAGTGGAACTCGCGTGCTCTGTTCGACTGATCGATGTTGGACATTATTCAACTAATGTTCTCATTATTGAAAAAATCAGATAGATTTCAGAAAGTTCAGAGGTCGTTCAACGGTCAAAAACTATATCAATTGATTGATGGGTATATCAATCATATGATAGGAGAAAATCAGTCTCAACTTAAAGTCTTTAAAAGAGAGGTTTTGAAGAGTCTTTCGCGACCAATTTTTGGGGGTTTAGAGGATAGTACTATTGCATTTCTGGACCATCAAGAGCCAATTACAATCTACAAGATATCAAGCAAGCAATGTTTTCAATTTTAAAGTGTTATTGCTTTCATATTTATTTGTGTCTTGTATTGTTTGCCCTTGTTTTTGTAAGAACGCGTTGTAAGAGGCTTCTTCGCTTTCAAAAAGTTTCCGAGAAGGAGGGATTATATTTCTTAGTGGATGTGATCGCTAGGAGTGGACCCTTGGATTAGTCACCTCAAGGAAGTAGATACCAAGTAAATTCTGGAGTTATGCATGTGGAGTTGAGATTGAAGCAAGGTTTTTATTGCGCATTCAACGATAAACACAAAGCATCAAAGAAAAGTGATTAAAGTTATTCACCCTCCTCTATCTCATCCCTGTGCGCCTATACGCGACTATGTGCTCGAGGCGCCTCGATGGTAGGCACGTTAACTTTTTTTTTAATAAAAAAAATCCTTAAATTCTAAACCCTAAATACATATATATTATATCCCGTGAGCATTTAAAATTTTTTAGTTTTAATTTTTTTAGGTTGAACACTATAATTCAACCAATGAACTATAAAGGTAAAATCTAATTGGCTTAACACCAAAGCTAAAAAATAAAAATAAAAAAATATTAGACACCCTAAATATATACTCCATGAGTACCTAAATTTTTTTTATCTTGAATGTTATAACTCAACTCCTAAACCCTAAAGACAAAATCTAATTGGTTTAATCCTGGAGCTAAAAAAATAAACAAAAAAAATTATACATGTACTAAGGCCCCTGGATTTGATCCAGGCACATGAGTAAAAAAAAAAAAGAAATCTCATTTTACAATTGAGGCGCTTGAATATATTCTATATCCGCATAGAAGACACGCTCTATTACATCTCTAAAATTTAAAATAAATCATCCACTTTATTAAATTTAGATAATTCACTTTATAATAGATACTACATTATATTGGCTATGATAAAATTTTCATTATCTTAATTTTTTTTTTCTTCTTTTTTTTTATTATTATATTTATAATAGTAGATAGTTTTGGAAGGAGCTAGATAGATTGGAAAGAAATATATATTATTTAATTTTTATGGCATATAGTTTCTTTCTGTATAATTGGAGATTGGAGAAGCATTGTAGCATAAATCCAAATTTAAAAAATTGGAAAAAAAAATATGAAGTGATTTTTTTTATAAAAAAATTATCAAATTTAGTGGTAGTAATTAATTTTATAAAAGATAGTCTTGATGCTCTTACCACGCATATATTATTAATAATCCGCTATTAATAATTATTATAGCATGCACGGACACACATGAATTAATTAACAAAGTCTTTCAGACAAAAAATAAAAAATAAAAAATAAAGTCGTACCAAACGATTTTAATTTGTACATTTCACTGCTGCTACATAAACAAAACAGATAAATTAAACGACAAAAAACAATATCAAATTCTACCATCTAATTCGTATATATAGAGAATGATATATTAATCTAAATTTGCGCATTTCAGTCATATAAAATTGTCAGAATACACAGGACGTACTTGTCCCAACACATCCAGAATATTGAAGCTGAGCAATCTTGAGAACTCACGTAGCAGACATAAATATAAATATAAATATATACACGTACATATAATTATACACGTACATATTGTGCTGGAGAACCATCCATGGCCTACTACTTCATAGTGTTTGATACAGAGTATTCCACTGCAAAACCATCTACTTTCATGCTCAGCCTGGAAATTATTAATTATTATTATTTATTATTTATTATTTATCATTTATAAAAAGAGAGAATGTTATGACTAAACGGAATACATATCTTATCGAATCTATCGAGTCTCACGTGAGGTTGCACAAGGGACAAAACCATGGATTCTTGGTGTCTCAGACGGCAAGTCGAGACACTAAGAAAATGACATTGAGTTATTGAAAAGGCGACGGATTAATGTACCTGGTGTCGGCCTATTTGTAGTTGGGGTAGGGGACGCGGCCGGACTCAATGCTTTTGAGATCCTCGACGAGCAGGTCGTAGTGGGACTTGACCTCCTCGGCGGTCTTACCGCCGCCGACGGCGCGGGCCACGTTGTGCCACCGGTTGGGAGTGTCCTTGTCGTAAACTGCCAGTGCGCGCTCGAAGAGCTTATTCTGCTGCTCCGTCCATGTGGAGGAGCCAGAGGAGCTGCGGGAGAGTGACCCTGACGCCATTTCTGATGGGAGAGGAGTAATTAAGTGGTACTTGGTTCAGTTTGGTGAAGGATGGTACGTGACTGAGGCTCATTTATAGGGGCTGAGGTGAGGTGGTGGTGGAACCAATCTGGACCAGTTGCATAAAAAAACACACTTGAAATTAACTGAATTGGTTTACTTTTCAGATGTTTGCGTGCATGTAAAATCTCACTTACTTCATCCAATCTTTTTTTTTCTCTCGTGATGGTTTTGGCTTGCATGAGCATAAGTAGTGGACTTACGTGGAATTCAGAGCTTTAGAATCTGCTAATCCTGGTACTGACCTCTCGAACAAGAATAAAATGAACGTGACTCTGTACTTTCTGTGTCTCTCTCCACTGTCGAGTGGATTCTGTTCCACTAAATAACAACCTCAAACACAAATGACAATGTACAAGTTGCATAATTGGGAGTGACGTCCACTTACTGAAGGGGGAAAAAACCAGGGGTTCTCATCTCTTTCAGTACTACTCCCTTTGTTCGATGAGATTGGGTATGGATTGCGATTCAGAAAATGGCATATTCGATCTCCCCTGTGTTGTTATCTTCAATTCCTTTTACCAAAAGATTACAGAGCCCGTGCTTCCTTTACTTTGATGTGGACATAAATTGCTAACGTACGTTGTCTTATTCTTCTCTCAGAGAACAGACAATTAGGACGCTCAAAAGGAAGCTCGGCTAGCAACTTGCATTAATATATCTTCTTTGGTACTGTCTAATTTCCTGAGAAGTTGGATCTTCCTCGCGAGATAAATTTAGGGTTTAATTGTAACCAGATTGGTTGTGATTCTTTCATCCACTTGCAATTACGAGCACCATGAATCATGTTCCTCTTAGCGTAAAACTTAGGTTTGTTAATATACTATAATTAATGAGTTTTTTCTTCTTTTTTTTGTGGTTGTTTCAAGAGATGGTGCTCCAATATAATTGTCTCCACTAATAAATTAACTTGTGATATGCAAACATGATGTTGATTCTCCTTGAGGTCATTCTTCTAAGAATTCTCAAATTTGCGCCTTGTAAATTGTACTTTCTACTCGAGTTTGTAATAAGATTCTTCCAAGCACTCAATTGTAGGAGAGGAACCTATGTCAGTTTTTTCCACTTAAGTTTAGATTCCCCATTTCTTAATGTGATTAAATATAGAATAGAATAACGCTATTAACCTATGTCAGTTATTTCCACTGAAAAAGAATAGAACTTGAATGGAATTCTGCTAGCTTTTGAGAAAGAAAAAAAAAACAACAGATTTGATATATGATCAGTAGCCATATGTTGGAAAGGAACCTGCAAAAGTTAGCTAGAGAATCAATAACAAAAGTTGTTGTTAGTAACAGTTATGTGGTTTACTTCATCAGAACAAAAGATGGGTCAAGCAATAAGCAAGCTGCCAAAAGAATCCAAGTCAGTGTACTGCTTGGTGAATTATCATGACATTTGGTTTTCTAATGAGGAAAAACAACTTACTTTTCAGGCTTTTCTCCAACAGTAGAGAATGCAAGGAAGAATTAATACTGGTGCAAGACCTTTGTGTTTCTCAAAATTTTGCAGATCGGACATGGCTTAGAAATAATATTATTGTAATAAAATGAGGAGCCCCTTCTATGTATGTCAAGAACATCCAATTCCAAACCTGAAGCCTGTCTATGACAAGTTCAATAGATCAAGTGGCTCATATATATCCACTTAATTGTGATGTCTCTAAAAAGAGTCACAGTCATAGATGTTGGTAGATAACGATAAGCTTCAATATTAATTAATAAGAAGAAGCTGTGCTTCAGTAGAGACTAAGAGGTTGTTTAACTAAACTTATTAAAAATAACTTAACTCATATATAGCTTATAAGCTATTTTAGAAATTTATAAATTGTTAGATCTTATTTTAAAAATAAACAGTTAAAGTGTTTGGATAAACTTATTTTAAACAACTTAAAGATTTTGATGTGTTTGGTATTATAAGATCTTTTTATTATATATTGATCATGTATGAAATAGGGCAGATAATGCTGGGAGACACGGTGACCTGGAATGAAAGACTACGAGCTATCTGTATGCTGAGATGACGTCCAACTGTCCGCTCTCCTATAAATACTCAAACTCCAAAGAACGTTAGTGACCGAACAAAGGAACCTTCTTTGGAGTTTGAGTATTTACAGGAGAGCGGACGGACAGATATTCAAGCAGGAGAGCGGACAGTTGGACGCCATCTCAACATACAGATAGTTCGTAGTCCTTCTTTGGAATTTGTACACCGGGAAGTAAAATGGAAGGAAGCGTCGAAGACATCCTATGTTGTGAGAGAAGAAGATAATACTAAAAGAAGTTGGCATAGAAAGAGATTTGTTAGGGTTATAAAAATATGTGTAGGATAAGATAGAAATTAATGAAAATATATAAAGATATTTTAGAGAAAAAAATATTAAAATAAAATCTTTTTAAAAAACAGTTTATTTTAACAACTTATAAACTATTTAGAAAAAATGTTATCAAATAAATTTAAAAAAATTATAAATTTAATTATTCAAAAATAACTTATAAATTATTTTATAAAACTTATAAGCTCATTTAAAAACCCTTTAAATCTTACCGATCTGCTGGCACGATAAGGATGATCATTTAGTCCCACCGCAACCACTAATCCTTCCTCCGCACACATATTTTATGAACAAATGGGTACCTAATGCAATGGCCAGTAATTGATCGACGGATGTATGCGTCACAGAGGTTAGGTACGAAAGTCCACAGAAAATTTGGGTGGGGCCCTTTAATTATAAACTATTTGACCAGGCTGCTATCACTTGCCATAAAAAAAATTATTAAAATGATTTTTTGGCTAAAAATACTCTTTCACCCACCTTCGTTCGCATAAATTAAATTGTTAAATCGCCATCTGTCTCCCTCTAACAAAACCATTTGAACTGCTTTTGTTTACAGAGGACCAAATCAAATAATATCAACCATAATAATTAAATTTTATTTTGAATATTATTTTTTATTATATTTATATATATATTAAAATATCGAACACATAATGCTGGCGACGGATGACGATTTAGCTTCAACATTAGTCGTTGACTCATCGTCGTTACGGTGACTTAAGTCGTGATAGAAGAAAACATCGGCCGGCAATTATCAATTTTACGGTGATGACGTCGTAATATAAAAGTGTACATGGGCACGCAGCCAATCAACAAAAAAACAGCCAACCAATAAACTGCTTCCGTCTGGGCTATCGAGTGGGCCCCACGATTGCTACGCGACTACGGTATTGGTAGACTGCGTAGCACGACAGTTTCTATGGTGAGGCCTGGGCCAAACCCAAACAGGACTCCCCACTCCAGGCCTTCGCCGGTGGTGGCCCGCCCTTCCGCCGCCGACCGCTTCCTCACCTCGTCCATCACGAAGTACACAGTGGCGCTCTGCATGTTGCCGTACTCGCTGAAGACGTGGCGCGCCGTGGCGAGCTTCCCCTGTTCCAGCCCCAGCTTGGTCTCGATGGCGTCCATGATGCCCCAGTTCCCCGGGTGCGCCACCCAGAACACGTCGTTCCACTCGGTTATCCCCAGCGGCTTGAACGCCCGCGCCAGGCTGCTCTCGATGTTTTCCGCGATCAGCTTCGGCAGCTGGTTGAAGAAGTGGAAGGTCCAGCCGATTTCCCTCAGGTGGCCCCCCACCGCCCTCTCGCTCTCCGGCACCGTCTCCTGCATCGCCGCCGCGATCTCGTAGATGGGCCTCTCGACGCCAGGGAGGGGGTCGGCCCCGACGACGACGGCCGCTGCGCCGTCGCCGAATCCCGCCTGGCACGCCAGCGCCTCGAAGTCGCCCGCGTCGGGGCCGCGGAAGCTGAGCACGGTGATCTCGCAGGAGACGGCGAGGACGCGCGCGCCGCGGTTGTTCTCCGCCAGGTCCTTGGCGATGCGCAGCATCTGCGCGCCCATGTGGCAGGCCTGGCTGTAGAGCATGAGGCGGTTGACGGACAGGGGGAGGCCGAGGAGGGTGGCGAGGCGGTAGTCGGCGCCGGGCATGTCGATACCGCTGATGGAGCAGAACACCAAGTGGGTGATCTCCGACTTGGGGCGGCCCCACTCCTTGATCGCCTTCTCCGCCGCTTCCTTCGCCAGTTTCGGTATCTCCTCCACCACGATGTCCTGCCGGTCGTCGAAGGACGGTTCCATGTAGGAGCAGAGCTTGGGCCTCTGCTTCAGAATCTCCTCCGTCAAGTGCAAATACCGTCTTTTCACCCTCGTCTTCTCACCTTTTTTTTTCAGTTAAAAACAGCAACAATAATTAATTAACTCCCTAATTTAAATTGAACTGACCAATAACCAAAAGTTACGTGCGAATCAATTACAGATAACTCGGAATTTGTTCTTGAGCTCGTGCTTGTCGTCGGAGTTGGTGACGCGGAAATAGAAGTCGGGGTAGGCGGTCTGCTCGTAGAGGTTGGGCGGGTTGGCGGTGCCGACGGCCATGATGGTGGCCGGGCCTTGAGCCCGCTTCGCCCTGCGCATCGCCTGCAGGCTGTCCATCGCTTAATGATCCAATTGACGAATTAAGCAGCAGTCGATAATCGATATATTGATCGGCCGGCCGGAATAACAATTAGATGATCAGCTCGATCGATTGGATTCCTTCCTTCCTTACTTCTTCAGCTGTGCACTGCCTAATTTATACACAGAGAGTTGCTCACCAACCTCGGTACTGAAGAAGAGAGGCTGAGACCAAAGAGCAAGAGCTATAGGAAACCATCGCTTTCCATAAAGAATAATAAGAGCAACAGCTTGCTAGCTAGGAACAACTCCACGGATGACAACTTTTTTTTGACCTCCTTAATTTTGGTATAAATTTGACTTGGACTGAGCCTCTCCATCTCACCTACCGCGGGATCGACGCCTGCGCGCGAGAGTCGTTGCTGCCCACTTAAATTGCTGAATCAGGAGTCCACTCACGGCCACAGATAAAGATTGTGAGGTAATTAATTAATAAATATAATTTGAAAAAAAAAAAAAAAAAAATCTATCGTTTACTGACCTAGAGATGGCTGGTTCTCCCCTAATAAATTTTCTACCATCTAATAAATCCGGGAAGCGACGGAATAGAGTGAACTGTTCAGTACCATGAGTTCGTAAATATTTATTTGCATTGCATAGTGGTACGCCTACCGTCTCGATGGGTCTGATATGATCCTAAATCAGATTAAACTGTTAGTCAAAATTAAGATGGGATAGAAGTGATTAAAAGAATCGGATCCGATGCAGACGAGACTAGGATTTGATATTTTGATTGAATCCATTGAGCGTATTCATCTTGAGGAATAAAGTTTGTCCCAAGATAAGATAGCTATTGCGACGTGGTCTCAGTCATTGACATCTTTCTTGTCGATCCCAACATCCTCACTGTCTCGGTCTCGAAGTCCGACATCATTCACTCCTCACCCTCGTATCCTGACATCATTCATTTCTCATCTCCATATCCCGACATTATCCATGCATGCATGGGCCTCAAGTCCCAACATTATCCATGTCTCGCCCTCAGATCCTAACATCCTCCCTGTCTCAGCCTCAGATCTTTACTTCTTCCTTGTCTTGACTATCCATGCCTTTGCCTTGGATCCCGGCATGCCCGGCATCATACACGTCGCAGTTTCACATCCTGATATCATCTATATGCTTCGACCTCATATAATGCCTCAGCCTTAGATCCCAACATTCTTCCTGCTTCGACTTTGATCGTCGACTTCGTCTATCCTCAAGACCACTCAATATCAACCTCATTTCCTCATTCGTCCTCGAATCGGGGCCATGCCCTACGGGGTCCACCGAAAATGCGCAAGGAGAATGTGGATAAGGAGGCAGCATAATTGTCTCATTATTGAGACTGTTTCTTTCAGGAGATGCAGATAACGACTACGAATATTCCAGAACACGTGATACCGAATGAATGGAGAAGTGATTAAGTAGTTATCAGATATGGTATCCTGGTTGCTCTTCTTCAAACGCGTGACATTTGATAAATGGAGAGATAACTAACAACTATCAGATTTGATCCATGACTAACTCATACGAGGATGGTGGAGGAAAATATAGCATTTGACGTGGAGATATTTTCCAACAGTTATACAAATACTAGAAAGGTAAGTGCAGCGTACTCTTTGGCTCCATTAGGCTCTTCTTCTTCCTCGTCTAGTTTGATGGCTAAGTAAACTCTAATTTAAACATCAGAGTGCCCTGGATTCATCCCCTGTGTTATTCTAACCCTCTTTTTGAATACTTTCAGTGATCCGGTATGGATGACGAGGCCTGTGGGTTCCAGCTAAGGTCAGCAAAGATGATGACATGGTATCTGATTCGGGTGATGATGACAAGGATTAGGGGTCTCAGATGAGGTAAGCAGGGCAGTATGACGTGGCAGCCACGGGAGAATAGAGAAGGCCGAAATTCCGCTCGTCCGGTCGGACCGCAGAAGACTCTACGACCTCTTGTTTCAGCCGACCGGACGGACAACCAGGGATGACAGAACAAGAGGACTGATAAGTGGTCAGACACGTGTCTGACATCCACTTGCATTCTCTGATCATAGTGCAGGTGTCAGAAGATACTGGGAGCCACGTGACACCAATCATAGCAGGACAGCTCATCCTAGTACGCCTCGGGATTAACGTCTGACACCTGACTATAAATGAGTGTTCTCGGTTCCCGATGCAGGTACGCAATATTACGCAAGCTACTGTACTTTCACTGTCCTTTGACTGTACTTCTCTCAGCTTGTCTGACTTGAGCGTCGGAGGACCGAACGAGGGACCCCTTCCCTGGTTTGGTTATTGACGTTTTCTTCTAGTTTGTGCGATTGCTTACAGGAGCGTGATCAGGCGAACAGCCAGGAGGGCCACTTCATCATCCAATCAGTTCCAATCTTCCACCTGTGAAAGAAGGACATCCCCGGTGTCATCCGCCCCATTTCAGACAGGATCAAGGGAGGTTGTAGATGAAGTCATACTTAAGTTGGGTTGGTTTTGATGTGATTGATTAAATCAAAGACATAATGTTTAAGTTATATAGACAAATTTGACTTGATTGTTAGACTTGTTTGATTGTCTTATGCCAAGTGTGCAATTGTAAAATCTTGACATCAACTATAGTTGATAGGTTACCAAGGACCAATTGTTTAGCAGGTGAAGTCCCAGATGTAAGCTCCTAATTAATAGGTGAAGTCCATATGTGAGCTATTGATAAGTGAAATCTCAGCATGTCAAGAAGCACTCATTGTTTGAAAATGAGTCCTAGAGGTGAGATCTAGTAGGTGAAGTTCCATCAAGTCATGGAGGGTCAGATGCTTAGCAAGAAGTCTCCAAGGTGAAGTTTGTACAAAATTTCTATTTAGTATACAAGGAGTGACCCACCTAATGAGTCATAGGCAATAGAATACCAGTTTGGGAGCTACTGAACTAAGCAAAATTGTTAATCTAACACTACTAATTCTACTAATTCAATTATGAATCTAAAAGTAATTTTAGTAACCACAATCATGCCTCTATCATGCTCTCAGGTGTGATCGAATAACTTCAACACTGTAGATTTTCGATAAGTTTCATATGCCTATAACTTGTGCTCACACCCTTATTGAACCATCTCTTGAGCTTGATGGAG
>JBAMIE010000022.1:6410463-6441416 GCA_037177295.1 Kaempferia parviflora | reverse complement strand
TTGAAAAAAAACGGTAATCGACAAAAAAAAAACGTAGAATTTTCAAAAGGCATTTTATTCTTTCCGTCAATGATCAAATTTTGCTTTTTCAAAAGCATTCAAGGTATTATGGTGTTGATTTTTGAAATTCAGCATACTAATTTTATGAGTTAGGCAACATTAAAGTGGGGTTGATTTTTAAAATGCATACTGTGCTGGTATATACCGTAATGTTTATAATGAAACATTACATTGGTTAACGGGAATGTCGGGAAGGATAAAATAGAAAATAAGTGTGTACTTTAGAAAATCTAAAGGTACACAGAATTCTACAACTTTAAATACACTCTTTCATCAATTGCAGAATTATAAATGTTCCTCTCCAATCCGTTTCATCTGATCTATTATCGTCCAATCAACAGTTGCAATTAATTAGACATCATCCCAATTGATTGTATGTAATTTTGGAATATTAGGAGTGTAATGATTTATTTAGTACTAAATAAGTGTTTTAAAGTATTTGAATGTTACCTAATATCCATTCAATCTTAAAACATAAATCTAGGTCAAGCCACACGTGATTTACCTCCTCCGTGTTGGCTCTGGAACGGGTTGGCGGGGGCGCTGGGGCGAACGATTCACCTTTTTTACCACATAAATCTAGGTCAAGCTACGTTAATCCTGCCTAGTTTGAACCGTATTTAACATGACTAAGGTTCCTCGTAATTAGTCTCACAAAAGTATTTAATGATTTAAAAAACCTCCAGTTTGTGTTGAATAGGTATTGACGTATTGTTGTGTTCCTTTGATACTGTTTATGTCTTTTTCTGTTAGGGTTTGACCCTCAAGCATATTTTTATCAGAAGGAATGAGTGCAAATCGGCAGCTTTATATTTCTAATATCCCAAAAGTGTAAACCCTTATTTAATTTTTTTTTTTTTTTTGAGATTTGTAACATCACGATCAAAGTTATTTGATACTTATCAATCAACTAGAATGGTATTAAGTTACATATTGGCTATTAATTTCTTTTAGCTAAAAATACTTAATGACTCTATAATTTTTAGATTTATGTCAAATTAACCATCATTGTATTCTCTTCAACCCATTTACATCAAATTTTTTAATTTTTAAACCGACTAGGTATAAAAGTTATAATTCGATATATATAAGTAGAATATTAACCATTCATTGTTCAAATTAAGAGGATAATAAAATCATGAAATCAAGGCAAGCAATTGGATAAATGGGTATTTTTGACAAATATACACTTCCTTTTAGTTGTTCACTAAAATTTTTTTTTTCAAAATTTTCGTTGATCTAGTTATTGAGTTTTTACCATTCAATTAATTTTGAAGGTCATCGAGCTCCACAAGAAATTTTATTGACGGTTAAGATAAATTGATTAGTGCAAAATACCCATCCTACGTTTTTCAAACTCCACCATGTTATATACCTAGAGTAAAATTTAAACC
Organism: Kaempferia parviflora; assembly: GCA_037177295.1. Taxonomy (NCBI): domain Eukaryota; kingdom Viridiplantae; phylum Streptophyta; class Magnoliopsida; order Zingiberales; family Zingiberaceae; genus Kaempferia; species Kaempferia parviflora. The sequence goes on along the minus strand of JBAMIE010000022.1, from coordinate 6,439,962 downwards.
TCATGTGATAAAAGGTGAATGCTCGAGGGGACGAGCAAAATTTAAACCTCATGTGGTAAAAGGTGAATGGTGCACCTCCAGCACCCTGCCAATCCGTCCCAAAGTCAACACGGAGGAGGTAAATCACGGGTGACTACTAGCTATAAGTACAAATGGTTAAAACATGGAGATAAATATAAATCATTAAGACATGGGGGAGGTATATGTCCGGACACGCCGAGATTTGACCTCTAGACTTCATGTGATAAACTCTCATATCTTAACCATAGTACCATCCCAAGAGGACGAGTAAAATTTAAACCTCGTTGTCTATAAAACCCGTCCCACTCCTTAATCAACGCAGCGTAATTGATGGCAGTTATTCACTAAATTGAAACAATTAATTAACATATCATTTTACAAACTTCTTTCTTATATTAATCATTGTAAACATTTACCCTGTTTTTAAAATATATTTTAAAATAAATTTCCATCCTATTAATAATCAAATAAAACTTCATTACGGGATAGACTTGTATCTTATCCCTTATATACATTTTTTTTTGCCTTATAAAGCTTAAATTATTATATTTTATCTCCATAATTTGTGAAACAAAAATAAAACACCCCTCCATAATTGGACGATAATTAAATAAAGTAAAATTGCAATTTATTTGTATTTAATTATTGAATTGTTCCGTGTACTTCTGAAAATTTTCCTATTTTAACCATTCTTAAATTTATTTATTTTATGTTTTATTAACTATCCTCATAAAAAAAATATTGACTTAAGGTCAAGATATTTTATTTTTATCGGAGATAAAATAAAAAAAATTTAAATTATGTAAATGGATAAAATGAAAGAAGAAAAAAATACGTGGGGCAAAATAAATTTGTCGGTCTTAAATCTTGTTCGTTCTCAGTATCTTGGGTATCCATCTTACCCTTCATCGTCTAATCCTGCCGATCTATTGCCCGCCATGGCAGGCAGGCGTCCTCCCACGTTACTCCCACTGTCCCCTCCTGATCCCTAGAGCCCTGCTCTCGTATTAATTAAGCTCTCCGACTTCTTGTTCCTTTCTGTACTCGCGGAGCAACAAAGCTGGAAAGCCAAAGCATATTCACAGGATATAGCTGTGCTCCTTGGAGTCTTCGCAAACCTAACTGGATGATCTATGAACTTTTCGGAGATATCTTCTTGGTTTTGACGCAAAGCTGTCATCTTGATCGGTTCCTCTTATCCATGCTCTCCGCCGAGGCATTATGGAGCTGCCGGGTGCCGGATCGTATCGATAACCCTAGGATCTGCGAAATGTAGGCGAGCGGAGATACTAGTCGCTGCAGTCGGCTTTAGTTGCTGGAAAAGTGGAAGTATTTGCTCGTTTTGCTTCTTTTCTGAGCTTGGTTCGATTCTTCATGGAGTAAATTTCAGTTTTTTTGAGGGGGCTAATTTAGTAGTGGCATGTGGTACAGTTGTAAAATTGGGGGGCTTACTGTGTTGATTTGACAATCGTACCAGATGAAGGTCTTCAATTGCTTTAAGGAGGATAAATCGATGGCGAGTGGCCGGGCGCAAAGACGGTTGTCTCTTGGTGAGTACCGAAGGGCGGTGTCATGGTCCAAGTACTTGGTGTCCTCCGGCGGGGAGATCAAAGGGGGCTTGGAAGAACATTGGAGCGCGGATATGTCACAGTTACTCATAGGGAACAAGTTTGCAACAGGGCGACATAGCCGGATCTATCACGGCAGATACAAGGGAAGGGACGTGGCCATTAAGCTGATGAGCCAACCTGAGCAAGACCCCACCATGGCTGCTGCTCTGGAGCAGCAGTTCACCTCAGAGTCTTCTTTGCTGTTTCACCTCCGTCATCCTAATATAATCACGGTAACCACTTGTTCCTACTTGTTTGTGATAGAAAAGGCTCTTTGAGTTTGCTGATTCTATACGAGTTTTTGCTCTTCTTCTTCTTTTTTCCTTGATCAACTTTAATCGACGTTCAAGAAAAGTTCTACTTTTAATTAATTTCTTGTATCCCTTTTCCATCTGCTGGATTGTAATTAAATAGGTTATCCATCTTGTTTGTTTAATATTATTAACTTAAAGTGCCTTCTTTCTTGAAGCATGTAGTTGTCACACCTCCTTAAGGCGGTCATCCATTTTCTTGATACTTTTATACCACGTACAAAGATCTCACTTGGATACCAGAAGCCAAGGTTTTTAGTGAATCTACTAATTGTTGCCCTCTAAATATCTGCCATAGTTATCATCCATTCAGCTCAAAAGATTACACTTGGCATTAACTGTTTTGCTCAAATCGATCTCATTTCCTCCACACATTCAGGATACTCCTTTGAGGTAGTTGACCTACTCTATTTGATTAAATATCATCTAAGGATATAACTGGAAGTCATTGTCTAGTGGAACTATATTTCATCCAGTCTTGGGCCCTTGGCTATTCTAAATCTGATTCATTATCTTCAGCCTGTTCTGTGTTGGAAACTAGAAGAAACATGCAGCTATTTTCTCTGACAATCTACTTACATTGGGACCTCAATTTCATTGCCTTTTCAAAGCAGTGGTCCTTTTTTCATGTTTTTGAGTCTCAAGCCCTAGCTAAGAAAGTTTTCTTGCTTGCATAATTAAATGGAACCTCTACTTATGTAATTAGAAGTGACTTTAAGTATCTAATTAAATATTATTAGTGTACACACTGAGTTTAATTTTAATAGGAGTGCTTGGATCCATGTTGCTCTTCTTCTAACATGGTTTGTTGTTGTTTAATTGGTTAGCTTTGTCTTCTAATGAATAGATTGTTAGAGATGCATAAATATTAGGTATATGTGATTTGGGACTGAATTTGTTCGTGTAGCAAAATAATTAGCAAAACTACTAAACATGTGATAGAATAATAGATGGTGCAGTTTTTTTTTTACCTGAAAACAGTAAAGAAATCCATTGTCTTTTCTTGGCAGCAAAAGACCACTTTGCCTCATAATTTTTGCCCATCTCTCTCTCTTTATCCAAACTTTTTGCGGTAACCTTAACTTTTGCTAATTTAAACTGATCGTTTGTTTTTCGTCACATAGTTTGTGGCGGCTTGCAAGAAACCTCCTGTCTTTTGCATCATCACTGAGTACATGGCAGGTGGCTCTCTCAGAAAATTTCTCCACGAACAAGAGTCTAATTTGCTTCCTTATGATCTAGTGCTGAAATTATCTCTCGATGTTGCTCGTGGAATGAGTTATCTTCATTCCCAGGGAATCATTCATAGGGATCTGAAGTCAGAAAATATACTTGTTGGCGAAGACCTGTCTGTTAAGGTAGCCGATTTCGGAATTTCATGCCTGGAGTTTCAGAGTGGTAGTGGAAAAGGCTTCACCAGTACCTATCGTTGGATGGCTCCCGAAATGATCAAGGGGAAAAATCATACAAGGAAAGTTGATGTGTACAGCTTTGGCATTGTTCTATGGGAGTTAGTAACGTTGCAAATCCCCTTCCATGATATGACTCCCGAGCAAGCTGCTTATGCTGTAGCTCACAAGGTAATGATCTTGATTCCTACTCTTGCATTGCCTTTTTTTACTTTGTTTTGGCTCGTTGGCTCTTTAACGTTAGGACATGTTCCAATAGGGTCACTGGAGGATTAGCATTCTTGTCACTATCGACTAATGACATGGTATATTCTTGCTGCAGAATGCCAGACCACCTCTACCGGCCTCTTGCCCTCTGGCATTCAGCCATGTCATGAGCAAGTGCTGGGCCACCAACCCAGTGAATCGATTCCAATTTGACGAAATTGTTTCCATACTCGAAAGCTATGAAGAATCTCTCAAACTGGACCCAAGATTTTTCTCATCTTACAAGCCTTCTCAGCAGCTGTGGCCGATTGGATGCTTTACTCCACGCATTGCTTTGTAGAAGTCTAATCCAAATAAATTTGCTCTAATTCACTACCGTATCGTGTGCTTGTGTATATATATTACCAATCTCATGCTGTCTGAAATTGAAGGCATGTTATTTCTAAGTTTATTTTGTTTCCCTTTCCCCCCTTCTACTATATGTTAAAGGCCATGTACAAAACCAAGATGGTGTTAAATAATTTTGTTGTCTCCAAACAATTGATGAGAAAAGTGACACATCTTTCATAAGCTTGCAGTTTTGTGTTTATTTTGTTGCGGATGGCCCATTGGGGAATTAGATGCATGGGATGAGAAAGGATTGAGATTGGCATGGACGAACCATCTCAACGGAGAACAACCCTATTTACATTGAAACCAATGACTTGGATGAGAATATATAAAAAGGGGTAACTTGGTGCACCAGTCAATGCGGATCTCCGGAAATGGACAAACTAAAAAGAGTTCTTCAGTGCTTCAATTTGACAAACTAATTTCTAACCTAATTTCTAAACTAGAGATGGTAATTTCCACTTAACCGGATTCAATATCCGAAGGAGAATAGATTTATAGAAAGGATATGAGAAAATTTGTATACTTACTAAATAATCGAGTATTCAAATAATTGAGTAGGGAGGCAGGTCTAGAATTCTATCCATTTTTACCAGAATATTTAATAAAAAATCTACTAATTAATTTTTTTTATGTTTAATCTGTTTTTATTGAATATGATTAAATTAGAAGTAGATTATAGATGGATATAATGGTAATTTTAATATATTTTTATTGAATGATAGTAATTAGATGAATTGAAAAAAAAAAAATTAGTATGGAGATATGTTTAACACGACCTCTTAAACTTTAAATGATCATAACTTTTGACTCTGTATTCAGAATCAGGCTTTATTGGTGGCTACACATTTAGAATTTAAAAATCTATATTTATTATTGGGTATCCGTAACCAGTAACTTTTAAGCCCAAATTCTATTATTTAGGCCCTCAACCGAGCCTTTGAAGCTTTTCTAGTAAATTTGACGAGTTTTCCTTAGTTGGTATTCTCTCTTCTTAAATTTCTCCTTCAATCTCTCCTCTTATTAGTCCGCTGGATAATCGCTATTCTATCTGATGTCAGGATTTAAATACGAGGATAAATATCTGATCCCAATGAATATGTGGATGAAGATAAAACTTAAAAATCCGATGGTAAATAAAGATGAGAACGGAAATACGGAATCTGACCAAAATCCGACTACATCTTAGGAAATAATGTCTTAAAACTTTCATTAATGTACTGCTTTGCAAGAGCAGTATTCACAACGAGCTTTGCTGGTTAAGGTAAATAGTTATCTTGTTAGATAATTATCGACATTGGAAATTTGTCTGTGCAAAAAAAAAAAAAAAACAAAGGAAAAAAGGGGGAAAAACTAAAGAAAAGTCGCATTACAGGAATCACATGAAGAATGTGTAACATTCCACTATAAGAACAACGTGTCTTGCAATGGATGTTTCCGATTCAGCTGTGGTTGACTGTAACTGTCATGGTGCGTGATTCATGAGAATAAAAATAATTGAATTTTTGTAGGAATTCTCATGAAATAGTTTTGTCAAAAAATTATTATTTTTTAAACAGTACACTAATTATCCACAATACACTAATTATTCCCACCATTTCAGTGGATATGGTTATTAAATCTGCCCACTAGTGTTGTTACTGACGAACCGATACAATGATTATAGCAGAGATCTATTCGCTGATATCGTGTTGCACTATATCACTGTTACAATACAACACGCATATATCACGTTATATGTTGCTGTATATGACACAAAGAACGGACATAGAAAAAAGTGTGTAGCGGTAAGCCGGTTACAATGTTATAGAACAATGTAGCAGTCGATGAGACGCCTGACAATTATCACTGTAGCCACCGAACTCGAGTGGCAGAAGGGCTGAACACTGTCACCGATGTCGTAGCGGTATAAGATTTAGAGCATCCTCCTCGCTCCAATCCTCGCATTCCGAGATTCCCTCTTCGTGCTATCCCCTCCGAACTCCTTTAGTTTGCAGAGTTGGAAGATAGTGAGGATTGCAATGATGACACTCAGACTGCCGCTTTCGGGAGAAATAAGAGGTGTCTCGTTCTTGGAATCCAGCCGAGGTGCCTTTACCCAACACAAAGGCGTGACCTTTTTTATTTTCCTTTCTTGTTTGTGGAAGTTTGTATCTGAAGATACGAACTGTGTAGTTGGATTTGGTACCCCTGACTGATTCCCTTTTCGCGTTGTTGATTTGAGACGTTTTTTTACTATGGAGTTCGAGCTTCTAGAGATACGGCATTTAGCTGAAATTAGGCTATCGCCCTATGGATTGTTGTTGCATAAATGAACTATCTCACTCGAAGAAAGATTGGTTCTTTTTAAATTTTTCTACTGTCAGGTATTTTCTGCGATTTTTGTTGTCTTGTTGTAGTTTCGTTCCAGTTCCTTTCTGCAGTTGGAACTTGCAATAGTGATACATCTTTTTCTTAACCCTACTTTATCTTTTCAAATACTTTTATGTAAAAATAAACATTCTTTAAAAGGGGTATAATTCCCAAAGTTATCTCAGAATAAGCTTGGTATATTCTGTAAACGATTTACGAGTAGAGGTTTGTTACTTGTTACTTGCGTTCGAACAAATAGTGTGTGATTTTTTTTTGGCAATTCCTTTCTCAGTGTGCCTTCCTTTGAGACAAAAGCAAAAGGGAGCAACGATTCAATTCCGGAGAACATGTTGCTCGATGCAGCAGGGACCTCCACCGGCATGGCCAGGCCGAGCTGTTGCAGAACCGGGACGCAAGTCTTGGGACGGACCAAAGCCTATATCTATTGTTGGATCCACTGGGTCAATTGGAACTCAGGTATAAAGCTGAAGACATGACACAAATTTCCTCTTATAGTGTATCCTGTAATACTTTATCATACTATTGCTGTATTGGTGAAATATTTACCTGAGGAACCTCGTGAATTTTTCACTTTCCCTATTCAAGATGATCTGTTAGAAACTACAAGTTGTCAATCTAACTTGTAGGATTATGTCTTACCCAAAAGTGGCTCTTGTTGAGTCTACCTGATCACCTAGCTCAGCTGGACTATGAACACACAGATCACTGTTGTTAAGCTTCCTTAAGGACCCGAGCTACAAATCAGCACTGTTGTTTTGAATCATAAGACCATACTTTGATGACTGAATCTTACTTGTACTTGTATGTTACAGACGTTGGATATAGTTGCTGAAAATCCAGACAAGTTTAAGGTTGTTGCTCTTGCAGCTGGTTCTAATGTGACACTCCTCGCTGATCAGGTGGCATTCTTTACCCTGTGGGGTTATGTTAATTTCATTGTGCTTTCTAAAGTCAAATGCCCTTTTTCCACTTTGACCAGATTAAGACATTCAAACCCCAATTGGTATCTGTGAGAAATGAGGCACTAGTTGCTGAACTTAAAATGGCCTTGGACAATGTTGAACACAAACCTGAAATCATTCCTGGAGAGGAAGGCATAGTAGAGGTCATTTTCTCTCTGCATACATAGATCATGAATTTTTTGAAATGTTCTTAACATTGTTCCAATATGAGTTCTTAGGTTGCTCGCCATCCGGATGCTGTCACAGTAGTTACAGGAATAGTAGGATGTGCAGGACTAAAGGTAATTACCTTCTTAATTCTTTATTGACACTGTTATTTTGCGATTTGTTTTACCTTGATGCATAATTTGTAATAGCATATGTCTTGATGTATTATGATGCTCACTTAAAACATCAAAAAATGATTTGGAAAGTAAATAAATTAGGCAATGATTCTTTTTAGTTGTAATTCATACCGCTCTTAAGTGTAGATGGTTGGGATAGAATAATATTTGTCCTGGCAAACGATATCTTTTTATAATTTACCTTATGGTCTATCAACCATATAGCAAACTAATATAGTTTTTCCTTTTGAAAAGTCATTGAGAAGATTTAAGCACCACAACTGGTTGAGATACTGACTTTGACCTTTGTGTAGCTATGTTCATATGACTTTGTATTAGGTTGCAAATAGTTTTTCAGATTTAATCATACAAGTATGCAATGAATTAGTTAAACGATAATCAGCATATCAACATATTTATCATCAGGGAGTGCTTTTTCAATGGCGCTTATGATGCCTGTAACTGCTGAAATTTAAGATCACTAGTTGTTTAAGTGTTCTACATTCAGGAAAAGAAGAACATATCGTGTGATAGTTTTGAAGTATTCTAGCTCATTTCTCTACAATCCCTACTTTTTTTTGGGTATTTGAAATTTTTGAATGATGGCTTTATATCTTTGGATTAAATTATTTTTAAAATGCATATACTGATGCAGTACATCATTACCAGTTAGTTCTTCTCTCTACTTTCAACTCAATGCTTCAAATTAATCCTTTTTTATATGATCAGCCTACAGTTGCTGCTATTGAGGCTGGGAAAGACATAGCCTTGGCAAATAAAGAAACTCTTATTGCTGGAGGTCCTTTTGTGCTACCACTTGCACACAAACACAATGTCAAAATTCTTCCTGCTGATTCAGAACATTCTGCCATATTCCAGGTACTCATTTATTGACAAAATCACAGTTGATCCAGTCAACAGCTGGTGATTGCATCTCCTTTTACCCCCAAAATCTGTTTTTCTTTTTAGGCTGGATTTAGTTATCCAGGATGATGACTTCAGGAATTATTTTTGTTTCTAGTGTATTCAAGGCTTGCCAGAGGATGCACTTCGTCGCATAATTTTGACTGCTTCGGGAGGGGCCTTCAGGTATAATAACAGCAAAGAGCTTTCATTTCAATTTTTATGCAAGGCACTAACAATTATCTGGTTAGGGCGTACAATTAAACAATGACTGTTCTACATAAGAGTGGTTCCCCATGGGTTGATGGATTTAGTCCTGTAATGACTGTACCACCAACCTATTGTCTCTGTTTATCGTTTCCATACATCATTTATGCAATTATCCATTTCCTCCTTTGGTTTAGTTTCTATTTATTTATTTGGCCATCTACTATGGCCTTTGTCCTAGGGATTTGCCTGTTGAAAAATTAAAAGATGTAAAGGTTGCTGATGCTTTGAAGCATCCTAACTGGAATATGGGCAAAAAGATCACTGTGGATTCCGCTACCCTGTTCAACAAGGTAAGCATTATCACTTCCTCAGTCTGGACTATTTTCTTTATCCTAAATTTTCAGATTCAACTTAAATATTCTTTGCCGTTCAGGGACTAGAAGTTATAGAAGCACACTATTTGTTTGGAGCTGATTATGACAATATAGAGATTGCGATTCATCCACAATCTATAATACACTCTATGGTTGAAACACAGGTAAAAAGTTTATCCCGTGCATAAAATAACTGTCCATGTTCGAAAACTTTTTTTTATATTTTCAATCTTGACTTCACATGTGGAATATTCCAACATAAAGAATGTTAAATCCATAGTACTGAACTGATTGGTGTTATCTTGCAGGACTCATCTGTATTGGCTCAATTAGGTTGGCCTGATATGCGCCTACCAATTCTTTACACACTATCATGGCCTGACAGAATATATTGCTCTGAGACTACTTGGCCTCGGCTTGATCTTTGCAAGTATGACTCAGGCTTATCTTACCTACATAATGTCTAATTACAGAGTTACTGACATTAACAGTTTGTAAAACATTAACCTATAAACTATATATTGTCAAAATTATATAGTGCCATTGTCAAAATACATGCAAACTCTTATGTACGAAACTAGAATTGAAACTCATGGTGCTGGGACTACTGAACTTTAGTTTTCAAGAAGACAAATGCCATTTTTTTTTATCTATGAACATATCGTATGTTACACGTAATTCGCCATGGATTTGCTAAGGACAATGTGATGCACTATATAATCATGCCGTGAATCAAATAGTAAATTCCCGTATATCGGCAAATTTGCAACTATACTTCAATTGATTGGTGGCGCACTATATAATCATGTCGTGAATCACATAGGAAACTCATGTGTAAACTGCTGTACATTGGCGAATTCACAATTATACCTCAAATGATTACCATGTTTCGGAATCTTAATGTAGTTTTAATGATGCAGGCAAGGCTCATTGACCTTTAAAGCTCCTGATAATGTGAAGTACCCATCCATGGATCTAGCCTATGCAGCTGGCCGAGCCGGCGGCACAATGACCGGAGTTCTTAGCGCTGCTAATGAGAAGGCCGTGGAGATGTTCATTAACGAAACGTACTTATTTCCATTCCTTTAAGTTCAATCCTTGAAAAGTGTTTTTGACCAACCTTGTCAAATCTGTTTCTTTAGAACTCGAAAATGCTGATGATGAATTTTGCTTCAATTTTACAGAATCAACTATCTGGACATATTCAAGGTGGTGGAACTTACATGTGATGCTCATAGAAGTGAACTCATCACCAACCCTTCACTGGAGGAGATCGTGCATTACGATTTGTGGGCTCGCGACTACGCTGCTAATTTACAGCTCTCATCTGGCAGGAGTTCTGTTGCTGCTTGAGACATATTTTCTTTATGTAGAATGATTGATCCTGTGGTTAAAAATTTGGTTTCTCAATGTTGTTTGTACTTATTTGGTGTTTTATTAATTTACATCTCCCAAGTCAACTCTTGTGAAATTCCTTCGTTTCCGTAGCGTCCAACACAAGTTGGACAAGTTCTTGGCAAAGAACTCTTCAACTTCAAAGCATGGAAAAAAAGAAGAAATATATATAAAAAATTACTTTGAGAAAGATAAGTTAATTAGTCGTCATCTGAGGAATAATTATTGTAGGAATATATATCAGTTTTTTATCAAAAGGCACTCAAGAATTCATATTTACTAAAAGGCACACCATACTTTTAAATTTACCAAAAGGCGCATCTAAAACACTAAAATCTCCATTTTACTCTTCCCACACAAAAAGGTCACAGTTGGGCCTGATATTTTCATATATCAGGCCCAACGTGGGCCTGATATTTCTATATATCAGGCCCAACGTGGGCCTGATATTTCCATATATCAAGCCCAACGTGGTCCGATGGGCCTGATATTTTCATATATCAGGCCCAAAGGTGGGCCATTTGTGAGGGAGGGGTAAAATAGGAATTTCAGTGTTTTAGATGCGTCTTTTGGTAAATTTGAAAGTATGGTGCGTCTTTTGATAAATATGAATTATTAGGTGCATATTTTGGTAAAAACTGAATATATACTGATCCGGAATGGCCGGATGGTCCCTCGGGCTTATCTTTTCTGAGCAATAGGAGATGACATGGCAGGAATGAAGAACGGGCGGCTAGAAAGAATGGCCGTCTGGAAGGCCAGTGTTTATCTGACCGACGGGGTAGCGGACTTGTCTGGCCGTTCGGTTATTAACATCCGGACATGGTGCCCTGCCATCCGGCAGGCTATAGCGAACCAGCTGCCATACACGTGGCTAGGATCCGTGAATATTCTCAAACAATCGTACATGTGTCGGTTGTTGGAGAATGTCATGTGTCGTTAATCCCGACGTGACAACGTATCATTACGCGCCTCGGGATTAACGTTCAACACCCTACTATAAATAGAGGTTTCCGGTTCTCGATGCAGGTACGCATTATTACGCAAGCCACAGTACTTTCTACAGTGCATTCCTCTTTTGGGATTTGGCTAACTTGAGCGTCGGAGAACCAAACAAGGGAATCTCTTCCTTGGTTTGACCACTAACGTTTTTTGAAGTTTGTGCGAGTGTTTGCAGGAGGCAGACGGACGGACGAACGGAGTGCTAAGAAGCCATATGGACGAACGAACATATCTCAGGAAGAACTGACTAAACACTATTTCATTACTTAGTCAGCTCTCGATCTTCTACCGTTTCACCACTATGTTATCCAGTATCATTTGTCCGATTTCAAATAGGGTCATATAGGTTTTTTTTAGAAATTGAAGAATTAGATCAGCATGAGTTTACTTATCTTTAGCTTTAGTTAACCCTCTTTCACAAGAGATAAAAAGTTATTATTATTATTATACACAATTATAATCAATTCATCAAACGAAGTTTAATTAACTTAATAATTGTAATTTTTTATTCCAAAATTTAAATATGACTTTTCTTCAAAAAAAAAAAAAAAAAATTCTAATCCCTACTCTTGGCTGAGAATTTTTACCCGTGGCATTTGTCTTGACTTACAAGAAACTTTATTTTTTAAAAAATAATAATAAACACGATGAGATGAAATAAATAAATGTATTTTTAACATCCAACTTTTCAAAAAAGTCTTAATTTTAGGTGTAAGTAATCTGTGGCATGTGTCATTCTTACCTACCATTAAAAAAGAAGATTAAATGAAATTAATAAGATTTTTTTGTCTTACTGTCTATTAGTTTAAGAATTTCAGATTTAAATTAATGAGAATGGATCTTAAAATTGATAGTTTTTAATAAATTCTACAGTGGGATATAATTAGCATATTGATATTGATTAGATGATTTGACGAATAGGAGGTGTTATTTTTATAAAAATGTTGCTCAAAATAAATTTTAATAAGAAATATTTCTCTCTTCAAAATAACACGAAAAAAGGGGTTGATTTTAATAATAAAAGGGGTTTCTTTTATTGGAATTATTGGCAAAAGCATTGACGGGAGCGAAGAGCCCCAACAGCTCCTGCCTGTACGGTAAGAATGACCGTCGCGGTCCCTTCACCGCCTTGTCGTTTGATCCCTTGCCGTACAAGGGACGGTGCGCGGTGACCACATCTCCCTCCGCCGTCCGCGGCCACTTCTTCGCGCCCTTATTAGGGGCCTTCTTCTTTGCTGAACCCGACGACGAGGCTGGCGGCGAGGCTGACGGCGACTCCGGCCGAGACGCCTCGATGAACACGAACTTCTCCTTCCCGTCGCTGTGGCTCCGACCTATCGTCAAGTTCCGGAGTAGGCTCCTCAGCGCCCCGGTGGAGGCGCTCTTCTTGCATCGCACCGGTGGAGCCGGAGAGGGCTCCTCCGGCGCCGCCTCCTTCTCCTCGATCAGAAGCTTCCGGACGGGGATCGGGTCACCCTTCTCGCTCTCCTTCGATTCCGCCTGGCCGATGCGGATGAGGTCGCGATTGAAGACAGGGTACACGGGGAGCATCCGCCCGCCGGAGAAGATCTCGTCGGCATCGACGGAGGGAAACCCAGCAGCACCTTTCAATTCGACGGAAAACTCGAAGTCATCGCTGGAAGCGTCGTAGTCTTCCTCGTTGCCGTGGGAAGCGGATTTGACCGGCGGAAGCGGTGGCTCCACGCGGTGAGCGCCGCCGAAGGTAGGGGAGTCGGGGCCATCGCACGATTTCTCGTCGTACTCGATGGGTGCTCTTCCGAAGCTGGGGGAGGAGGAGAAGTAGGGAAACTTTGCCGGTTCCGGGCGTTCGGCCGCCATCTAAATTCTCCGATGCGATTTGAGAGAGAAGACGACGGATATATAATATAGGAGGGAGGAGGGCGTTGAACTGTTGAAGGGGAGTTCGTTATTCTCAGCCGTAGGATGCGATTGCTCCCCCCGCAGATCGGCAGAAGTGGAAGATATCGAATCTGGGCCGTTGATACGATGGTGGAAACCGCCTGGGTCACTGTGACCGCGTCGAACGGGCGATGTGCCTTCGGACGCATGAACGTGGGTGATTAAGTTCAGCTCTGCCTAGTTGCGCGCTCCCAATCACGTGACCAATCTTCCCCAACGCTTAGTTTATAAATATCTTTTACTTGAGTTATACTTGAAATAATAATTTACTGTACCAGTCTCACTTGGAATTTGAAAGGGTTAGAAAGTGAACTTCCATCTTTTTAAAACCACCATAGAAGTACGCCCTTGTTATGGAGAACATTCAGATCAATTAAAATGCACTATTGTTATATTGACCAAAGTTTTCCTTCATCTCAATTCCGAATGAAAAAAGAATGTCGTTAAATCAACAATCAACATTTAAAAGTAATCACACTTGATGAATAAAAAAAATAAAATTCAGGCAACTGATTCGTGATAGAAAATATACTGAACGCGGAGTATAAATTGGAGATACAGGACAAACACCAAGTCATAGTAAAATATATTTCCAACTGAACAAGCAATGCAATAGTACAGCATTACACCACAACATAAGGACTTTCCCCACCATGAAAATAAGTTTGTATTGGAGAATTTTGCAGCAAGTTGGCATAATAAAAAAAACTAATTGCGAGTGAAGCAAACACGATTTTTTGTATCTCTGGATGATCAGAACAGAGAATCCATACAGTGACGGAAGCACCTTCTGCAGCAACAGCTATTCTAGTGACCATATTTTTGGAACTCCCACTCACTGTTGTCTGAAAATGAAGAAAGGCGCACTGTCAGATATAAGTATGAGACAAATGCAGCAGTAAGACCTGAGATTTAAGTGGGGGGGCAAGATTGTTTTACCCAAGGGACAGACTTGACGAGTTTTGAGCCAACGGCTGATGCAATGGAAATGGAAGGCATGATTGCAGACCCCTGTTTCAAACAAGAATTACTGAACACAGTAAATGAAAAAGGCAAAGAAAAAATGACAAAACAGATGAATGATCAAAGTAAACAAGCAGCATCGTACGTTGTCGATGTGTAGCTATAACAATACCAAAGTAGTGTTTCTTAACATTAGAAGAGCATCCAATATAGATGCTAGGATAAGAAATACTGAAAGCAAATGATGGTTCAAGAAATGCAAAATATTCTCACTGGCTTAATGGTCCTAGAGCCATCCACGGTTTCCTCTAAGCCAGTGTAAAATGACAAAAGAAAACCAGTATAAACACGATATACATTTAAAGTTCACTGGAAGCACGAAAGGACATTTACGCAGCCACAAACCATCATAAAAGCAAACATAGGCCAGCTCATACTATAGATCCCAAGAGTTGTGTTGCTAAGCATAGTGGTACAACTTGGAACTAGTTTCACCTTTTCTCTTGTCCATTAATCTGAACAGACGTAAACAAGGTGGATTGAAGAAAATGATTTTTGAGTCTCAAATCCCATCCATTGAGTACTAACAATTGTTTAGTAAAAAAGAATTTCCATAGTTAGCAATGTAAGCATTGAAGGAGAGTCTTGTCCCAGCGGTAAAGTTGGCTGCTGTGTGACTTAGAGATCACAGGTTTAAGTCTCAAAAACAGCCACTTACAAAGCAAGATAAGACTGCATACAATAGACCCTTTCCCAAGGACCCCCAATAACGAAAGCTTCATACGCCGGGCCGCCCTTTAGCAATGTAAGCATTCATTTGTTTAACATAATTGTTTTTCCAAAGAAATATTTTAAAATTTTCTAGGAAAGTAGCTGACTGTTTGGTGTATAAATGACCCAAAAGCAACATGTGGGCAACCATCCTTGCCTTTTAAAATTTTTTTAATTATATATTTAGTTTTTATTATGTTGCAATCCGAACTTAAATTATTTCTATGCACATGAAAATGAATTGACAATGATTTACAGTAATACAAACATATATGAATCATGCACCTAGAGCCAACACAGTGGGTAACCAAGCCGATTGCCTTTTCAGATTTTTTTTATTTATATATTATATTGCATAATTTTAGGAATTCCATATAACATTTATATGTTTAGCCACTTTTATTATGCTTCAGTCGTAATTTAAATATTTCTAGATTTCATGTTTTATCTTAATTTTCCATTCTCTCTTTCAGTGATGGCACTGAAATTCCATCAACTAAGGCCCATGTTTGATTTTGCATTAGATGTAAAAGAATAAAATTCAAATTCTTTTCCATCTTAATATTTTATATTACATCGATCTTGGCATTTGATTGTTATCTGTATTAAATTATAAAATAAAATATTAATAAAGTCAATAAGATATAAAATAAATGGCCAAAATAGTGAAGGAATCAATTGAACAATATATTGGTGAGTGCCTCTTGGCTTATCAAATTTGACTCCTTTTCAGAAAATAAAAGCATAATCATTTGCACAAATTTAAAATTTGAGGTTTGATTCCAATCATTTCCATTTATCTAAGCCAAACAGAAGGAAATAGAAAGAAATCATTTTCTAATAATTTTCAACAAAACAAAGCTTAGATTCAACCATATTCGATAGCTCCTTCAATACTGAGCAAGAAAATAATGGTAATTGTTCTTTCATCGTGCTTTCATAAACAACATTTTAGAAACGCCTATTACTATATAAAGCATGAAACAATAACTCTAGTGAGGTATCATAACTCCTTTTTAAAGAAAATCATAGGTTAATTAGAAGAGTCACTTTACTGGAAAATTGGAAGATGATGATACTATGTAATGAAAATCACACCGTAGCAAGGATAAAGCCATATATTTAACCATGACATATCGGAACAGCCAACAAAATTTACAAAATTTAACTACTGAATTTGATAGTCTAAACAATTATATAGAGTAACTCATAAAGTGACAAAAAGGACACCACAATTGGTTGATAAATCATGGGGAAAGAATCAGATATCATTTATAATTTAGTTCTATGGCATGAATAAAAATATTCCTTTAAATTCTACTATAGTTGGGCAAAATCAATGGTTGTTGCAACTCAAGGAGCACACAAAATCTGAGTTGGTGAACAAATGTTGCTAATTTAAGTAATAATTAGCTTGACAATTAAGAGTTTTTAACAGAAAGGTCAAAATCATTGTACTTATGTGATTTTTCCTGTCAGGAAACTGTAAATATAATGCCTTTTACCTGTCAAAAAGAAAGTCTAAGGCCCTGAGAGAGCAGACCCTTCAAGTACGAATTATCTCAACCATATCAAACTGCATTATTTTTTAAATTTCAATCATAAATAGATTATAAAACAGCGAGAGTTCATTCAAGCTCCAATACCAATCTAAGATGATGTCCGAAAAATGCTCCTATCAGATGTTTGTTCCACAGGTGTTAAGAACACAAAAAAGAAAAACACCCTCTACTCTACATAGCTCTAGCACTCCTTTTAGATCCAGATGCAGCCATCATTAACATGTATACCAAATCAGATACCCTAAATTTACTCATAAAGGGAGGATTTAGCTATATTTATGTTTCTTTCCCTTTCCTAGCAAATCTCATTGAGACATTATATTTCTGCTCATAACTTATTCAAACATCAGGCAGTATGCCATGATACTAGAAGTGATAATTCTAACTCGCCATATCCAACTGCAAACAATACACCTTTAAATCAGTATAACATTATCCTCAAATTGCACTCTGAGGTACTTGTTCAACGTTATAATAATATGAGAGACAGAATGATTCATGGTAGGCTTAGTTGTTGCCTCAACCTATTTTTAAGCAATCAAAAAAATAAAACTAAACCCAAATTTAAACAACGTTGTAAAATGCTAAGATTATAGCTGTGCCATGCTCTAAAATGTCCTCAATTTGTTGCTAGAGGTAGTGAAACAAGAAGCATACCCCAAGCCACTGTGCACTCTTCACTAGTCGCACTTGCCTGGTTAGCCTGACACTCGATGCCTATGAAAAGATCACAGAGCCAACAAAGTCAAACAGTGAACAAGTAATCAAAACCCTAATCGTGCAAACGTAACCTGAAGAAACACTAAAAGAAGGGCTGATGAAAACCAATAAATCATGGAAATCGAGAGAACTCACAGAGATCCATGATGTGATTCCTACAAATAGCGCAGTTGTCCACCACGATATCTGCAAAAGAACATCAAATTAGTCTATCGATCTGAGAGACTCAAACATAGAAAATCAAATAAAATAAAGCGTAAAAATCGGAGAATCCCTAATGGATTTCACGAAAACTTGTGACTTGAGCGCTTACCCCAGGCCCAGAGGGCGACAGCGTTCCATTTCTTTATCTCGAACCTCTTTGGCTTTTTACCAGAGGAGGAAGCGATGGAGGACGGCGACACAACGTCGGCGACAATTGAACCTTCACCGCCTTGAACCATGTCGACGTCGGTATCAAGAGAAGCCATGGATCGGAGGAGGATCGGCAATCGGAAGCAGCGAGGCGGAGTTTGGGCGCTGCCCTAATTATTTATAAGCTGCTTGATTTGGGAAATTTAAGTTGGATTTAATATTTTTTTAAAAAAAAATAACACATCTTGACTTTTGTCTATTATTTAGTATGATTCTTTAAAAAAAAATTGGGGAAATTTTGATTAAAAAATAGTTGATAGTAGCTTTTTTTATTTTGAATTCTTATTTTCCTAAAGTCAAAAGTTTATTATCCTTTTAAATAAAAATATCATTTAATTCATGAAATAAAATTTATTTAAATAACATATGAGTTATTTTGAATCATTATAAAGTTTTAGTTAAAATTCCTTGATAAATATTTATATGGTTCTCTTTTTTTTTTCTAATCTGTATAAATAAAGAAACCACTGCATTATGAGATCCACATAAAAAAAATTGTAATTTTTTATTTATCAAACTTAATTATTCTTTTTAAAAAGTAAAGAAACCGTCGTATTGAACAAATAAAGAGAGCAGTGTATTTATTATGAAATCTATATAAAAATTATTTGTAAAACCCTGTCGTTGGTGCTTTTAATTCAAAAAATATTTTTCCTACTGAAAAAAATAGAATGTAATTCTTAAAAGCAAGAGGTTTCTGAAAAATAAATAAACAAATTGTTTTACGCGACTGGCTGAAACTAATGAGAGTTGATCTTTACTCTAAAACTTCTCCATAGAAATCAAAGTAAATAGAATATTATCTTTGATATTCTTATAATTTTCGATTAGCCAAAAATCATTTTAGGGGTCAAAAATTAAAATGGGGCCTTGCTTTGTTTTTTTATCAAAATGACGCCCTAATCACATATAACGACGCCCTATTCACATATATAATTATCCAACTACTCTTCACTATACTATTTACATTATTATTTCTCACCTATATTTCATGCCTAAATTATGAACCGAGAGCGTATTATAGCAACTACGAAATTATAGTTACTACAACGAAAATATCAGGAAAGCTTTGAGAGGTTATAATTTTTGACTCGGATTAAACCACGAGACGTATAATATATTAAATCGAAACTCAATTAGAAATCTACATTTGCTACCAGGTGTAACCTGTAACGGACCGGACTTAGATAAAAAAAAATCGTTTAAAGCATTTTCAGGGACTCTGAAGAATTTTAATAATATTTATTAAGGTTATTTTTCATGTTATGGCAGCTACGGTAGCTAGCTGCTACAACTACAATTCTACCAGCTATAACGATTATAGTTGTAGCAACTATAAAATCATACCTTTTCATTTGTTAATTTCATATTTATAGAAATATAATTTCATAGTAATAGAAATGCATGTCCTACTAGACATAATTTGTAACTTACTATCCTCTTACCAAGCATGCAAAGATTTACCTTTGTGTAAAAACTTAGGATTTTGATGGAAAATATAAATCGAATACTAATGGAAACAATTCCATAGGATATTTATACCATTTTACGTGAAATAAGATGTCCTTCTAATAAAAAAAAATAAAGTGAAACCCTCCTTTGGCGATTTGGAAAAACAAGGACTTTAGCAGTCAAAACAAATGCTTGAGTTAGTTTTGACTAATTTGAATACATCGTATAAATTTAACTTGAAATTAAACTAAATTTTCAATGTTCGAGTGCAACCTTATGGAAACAAATTTGTATAATTTAAGTGGATTACTTCTTCCAATGCATCTCTCATTTTTTGCAAATGCACTCGTGAATGCAGTTAATTATGACTTTATGACCAAAGTTCACTTTAAAATGAACTCGAGTACTCACCTAAAAATTAATCAACGTGAAGCAATTCAATATTTTATATTAAAAAATAAATAACACAACTACAGAATTTTCAGTTCACACAAAGTATTTTCCTTAAGAATGCCAATGTCTGAGTGAATTTTATGGAAATTATAACTATTAAACCATGTGCCTTGCTAGAAAATGGTGCCGAGGAATTAATTGATGCTTCGAAAGAGCTAGATGGCAATCAGAACAAACAGATAGATGCAACTTACATTTTCTTCAACGAGATTTAAGCAGCCATCATTTGGAACAAAAGCTGCAATTTTCTCCCCATTCCTAATCAATTGAACTCTATAATTGTTCCCGTCTGAAAGCTGAGTCAGATTGGAGCTTTACAATGATGGATGAGGGTAGGAGATTTGGTGAAGAGGTGATTTGGAGCTAGGGTGTATGAGATGAGCGGGAGCGGGAAGTTTGGTGGTTGGGTGATCCAGAGTTAAGGTTTATGAGATGAGAGAGAGCCGGAAGTTGGGTGGAGAGAAGACCCAGGGCTAGGGTTAGGAAAGGGAGAAAGAGAGACTTACAACTTTCGCACATTGTTGCAGCAAAGAGGACCGAAGGACAGTAGAACCTGCACACACTAAGAAACTAACTTTAGCACCTGAAACTAAGGAAAATCTCACCGGTTCAAGTACTCCGACACTCAAGCTAGAAACCATCTTCGATGCAAAATATGGAATATGCAAAAAGTAGAAACAAAGAAGATGAACAATACTTTCAACATTCAAAAAGTCAAAAAAGTCGTCTCTTATGTGGGTATGCATATCTTTTTATACTACCTTTTTGGCCTCGGTTGTAACGAGGAAATAAGGAATATTCCTGTCAGATAGTGTCAAATGCAAGGGTGGCGACGAGAGATCTTTGCAACCAAAGGAAGCTTTTGGATTCAGGCTGTTGGAATATCTCTGATAGGCTGTTATTCTTTAACGAGATTTCTCCAAGTGTCCCGATAGACGTGCATCGGTCGACACCTAAACCGCTCAGATCATTGTGGGGAGTGATGATCTCGGGAATGAGAAGTAAGTTCCCTAAAGGTGCCACTGGCACGAGAGTTGGCCAGCCATATGGCAAAAAAGGATTACTCTAAGCAAGAAACAGCCCAGGGTCAGCTAGCCATATGCTCAAGAGATGAGCTTGGGTAGGGAGATATCCCCTAGGGCTCGACTAACTCTTGGGTTGGTCGACAGTATGCTTGAGAGACTTGTCTACCTCAAAAATTGGTTATTTGTATGATTGAGAAATATATTGCTAGAGGTTAAAAGCTGAGTATATACGAGACCGACTAACACAAACTCAGTTAGGAGATTATGAAAACCATGGGATGCCCCGGAGCCTTAGGATACCAAGCCGACTCTTGACCGATAAGGAAAATGTTGTGGCCAGATATTTTAAAGGACCTTGACCCTAAGATGTTTGTGGAATATGAGAGGTTCCAACCACCTATCAGTGGTCTAGTCAATGCTTAAACAGGAATTGGCCAAGAGTGGGAAGTCAAGTCCGGCAAGGCCAGGTCGGCCCAACAGTAAATTGAGAGTGATGATGATAAATGGGCAAGGTTGGGTCTTTAAAAATTCGACCAGCCCCTTAACTGATTGGGTAAGTGGCTATAACTAAAATCATGGGAAAGAAGATCCTATTACTAAAATTTAAATGGTAGTAAATTTTAGTAGTAAGAAAATTTAAATACAGAAGGTTCTATTATTTAGAGATTTAATTTTATTACTTCAATCTGAAATGGTAAAAATAATGTTTTTTTTTTTTTACATATTTATGTTTAAATATCTAACTAAGACCTCTTCAAAAATAATTATCCATAAAACCATCAAAATTCATCCATCATGTATATACTCGAGTTATGTGAATTATCACTTTACAATATCCAAGTAAAGAACGTACCGATAAAGATGAGGCACAACACAAAGTAGCTACGGATAAAACTAAGCAACAATTATTAGTATTTTCGAACATGCTATCCGTACATATCATCTACTAGGCTTGTAGATGAGAAAATGTAGAAGCACAGAAATAAATGCTTTTACAAAATATATCCTTCATTTTTTTCACAATGGAGTAAAACTAATAAAGGTATCAATTAAGTGAAGATGTCGAGATCTGGCCGTTGGAGAGATCAATCACTTGACCGACTAGCGTTTCCATAATTCTTTTTCCCTCCATATCTCTGAACCAAAACAAAGTAAACTAATTCAAGCAACAACTGACAGGAATACATATACACATGAAAGCATGAAGGAGGCAAGTGATAACTAGAGATGTTTTCAAATAATCTAAAATGACTCTCAAATTTAATCATTTGAAGCACTAAATTATAGTAAACCGTTTTAATTTAGTATTAAATTTCAGTTACCGGTTGATATTCTTTTGAATGAATTAAGAGGATTCAATAAAGGCTGTAACTTAATAGAGATATTTGAAACATAAAGGGTCGTTATTGAGGCTAGAACCATCAAGGTAAAATTGAAGTTAACATTAAAAGTATATTGAAAAATTTAGCATCTTATGTTCAGGTATTGATAAGTCAATAATGGTCATTTAACAGAGGATCAACAATATCACTGTTGCCAACAGCCTTTAATATAAGGTAAAAGCAAGTCATGCTTATACGAAGAGAAATGGAAGGAAATAAAGAAAGATATAAAAGTTGGATATATTTTGCAAAGAACATAACTACTTATTTATATTGTTTCTACTTTTACCTCTTTTCCAAGTGAACAAACCATGCTTACCTTATAGGCTACCTGGTGTTGGTTAGAGTTGTGCCTTTTGTATTCTAACATTTCCAAACCATCATGATAAAATTTCAAGCAAGGGTAATAACTCCATTAATATGCCACGTTAAGTGCCTACTGAAACTCACCTGCTTCCCAAGGTTGAATGGCACATACTTGTACTTGATCATGTGGGTAATTTGACGCTTCATTGTCAGGCAGAAAAGAACAACCCAATAACAAAGCAGTATCGGCCAAAAGACAGGAACATCAAACACGGAGAAGAACGTCATCACAAAAGCAACACAGAAAGCTTTTGTTATGGAATACCTGGATAATTGTGAAGTGAAATAAGTACATCATCGTCATCCTTAACACTATTTCAATAAGTATCAGAAATAAACAAATGACAAAGCTCAACCATAAGTGTAAAATGGAAAATAATAAAACGTTAAACAGCAACAAGAAGTTAAGTTTTTGTATTTAGTCCATATACAGATGGGCTAAGTGCTCATCGTCTCTAATAAATTAAATGGTTAGATAAAAGGCTATGCATGGATCGCTAATTGTATCTTGCTCATTAGTAACCTTCACAAAAAATTTATACCTTGTTATGTTGTAGAAATATCATATAATTCTAAAAATAGGACACAACAGATGAAAGAGAATGACGAGGTAATTTTTGCTCCTCTTCCTTACTATAATTTTTAATTATAGAAACAATCCATTTTATGAGAATTGTTTGCATGCTATCATTTTTGTGGACAAAAATGTAGTAGTGCATTACATCAATGGTGGTGTTTAGGAGATCAGTGTTACTTAACCCACAAGACAATTGTGAGGCTAAAATATCCCACAATTGACGAGTAGAAAAGCTGAAAGGTACTCATCTGAGCAAAGTAAAATAAATTTCATATAAATGTATCATTCAAAAAAAAAATTGTATAAATTTTAATTAAGTGATAAATAAAAACATCATTTCACTGTCTTAGAACTTCATCAAGACAATCAGAATAGAAATAAATCAACATTAATAACAATAATGAAGCAATATGTTTCATCAAAAAAAAAAATCATCAAAAAAATAATGAAGCAATATGTATTTGTAGATCTCAAGCATCCTGGTGTAAAAAAATACTCAACTTAAGCTAGAAATAATTAATAAGCTCAATTTTAATCTGTCCATTGAGGTCAAGCATTAAAACAAGAATATTATATGATGAAATTTCTAGAAAATAGGAAAATACAAAAAAAAACACACACACACAAAATATACACAGTAGACACTGGTTATCAACCTTACCAACGCATTAATCAAAAAGAAAAAATAGAGAAAAGGAAAAAAGGAAAAACAAGCCATGGGGATCAGTCCAAGGCACTCACTAAAGACAGCTGGATGCATTCTCTCAAGATGCACTTGAGACACTCAAGACTAAACTAACATGTGTACCTTGAGACAGAACTGGAAGAAAGTATGTACTTGTGCTGCAAGGTGAGAGACTGGAGATCCCTACTACCTATGGAGGACATACACTGCAGTATGGCACATATCACATGATGCAACCAATAGAAGTTGGGGGACATTGAACTACAGGTCACAGAAGAATACCATGGATCAAGGTCGATGAAGCTGCAGGCTACACAATGCAGACCACATGCCCACATATCAAATGCCACAGGCTACAACGACATGACAAATAGGCTAAGCAAAGACTGGCATATTGTAAGATGCATGACTGCAGCACCACAAGGCTGTGAATCACCAAGATCTAGAGTGTCAGGATGCATGAGCCACAATTACTGTCAGTTCGCAAGGAGTTGCTATGAGTGAAATACAACAACAACCAAGTCTTATCCCACTAAGTGGGGTCAGCAAGGAGTTGCTATGAGATACGTTTATATTATTAGTACAAATAAAAAATTATCAAACACAACAATCATGGAATGCATAATTAGCTTCAGATTGTGAATGGATTGTTTTACCTTAAATAAAATAGAAGCAAAATTGTAGTATTAAATGGATCTAGAATAGCTAAAAGCAACATGAACCTACCTTGAGATTTATCACTTTGGACACATGCAGATAAGAAGATTTAAGCTGAGCCTAGACCAATGAAACAGAAATATGTAAATGGATATAGATACCCTATTGAAAATGCAGTCCTGAAATTACCACTAATTCCTATTTTCTGAATACTTTGACTATCATGTTCGTGTGACACTAGTTAATTTATTCATGATTGTGATAGGTTTATTAGCTTTTCTGTTAGCGCATTTTTCTAGTAATAGGAACATCCTGGATAGTACATAAGCAAAGGCGCACATATTCCCCAATTTATCAGTAAAGTTATGAACTCATACTCAGACAAACATGAACTTGTCTATTGTTAGATCACACCCCACATGAACATCTTGCATGAACTCATACCGGTAATACTATGTCCATAAGGATCTACCGATAGAGAACGTGGAAATGTTCCTATGGTGTGTACCCTCAAATGAAAGTTGAGTATGATGTACCCATCACTAAAATTGGGAGCTAGTCTTGTTTAACTAAACAAATAAAACACAGAACGTCATCAAATTATTTGTATATAGAGTCTTGGTTAGTGGTTACTTACGTAATTATACTTTTCCCAATTACTTGTAATCACCAAGACAGCCACATTGCCTAAAATTATATTCATTACAAAAATTTTATTAGATTCATCTACATTGAAGCCCCTGTTGCAAAGTGTTATAGAAACAAATTGATAACTTCTCAAAATCTTATTGAATCTGCAACCATAATTAGGAAACAAATGCAACACATTGATTCAGTCAGTCTGACTATTACCCTTTTTTTATAACTAGATTTTCAGGAATATCCATTGAGCTTAGAACTTAGATAATTTGTGTATGAAAATATGCATTAAACTTAGTAGGTGGTGGACAAGGAATTATCAACAATGGAGGGACAACTCATGCCAAGTCGGCTTTGTTAAACAACTCTTGAATCTCTAGAACGCATACTTCCCAGTGAAATAAAGTGAGAACATGTACGGATTCAGAGACATAGGTAAATATCGAGAATAAATGATGTCAAACAAAAGACTAGACCATAATGAGTTCGAACAAAAACCTGGAGCTGGGAGACAACTCATAACCTATGTAACGAAGAGAATGCCAGGGATTTCAACATGAGACCCATTATAAAGGCTATTCTCTACCATATGCAATATCTGAGCATATCCTAGCTCTTTTTATGCAGCTTACAGAATGTTGAACTGTTAGGCAGAAGCATCTCTCTTGAAAAAACAGGCCATAATAGACAACGCATACTCGACACGTATAAAGAATAAGGTTCTAAGAAGTGGAAATTGCATATTGGAGATTCATAGGGACAAGTTAATCCAACTGAAATGGGAATTAAACTCATCCCAATGGCTGATAAAATAAATGGCCGATCAAAATTTACCAGAACTTGAACTCCGGGAGACGACGAACGAAAGGTTTGAATTCGTCAGAGCCTCTCGTTGGCAGAGAAAGACCATCAGAAACTTCGATCTCCGGGTCGACCAGCGGCGACAGGAACCCAATCAAGAGATTCAACAGATAGATCCCTAAACCGTAGCTGACGATATAAAAGCCCTGCACTAAATACACGCGCAGGCAGTAGATCACGGCGAACCCAGCAGTCCCGATCCACCTTTCGGTCGTGTGGGGCGTGGATTTATCCAAGTAGTACTGGAACGCCCTGGAGAAATTACTTCGCCATTTTGCCAGCGGAAACGAAGCAGCAGGATCGTCCGCCTCCATTAAAATCTCCCTCTTCTTCGCTTGATGTTGAGCTACCAGAGATTTCTTCGAGAAAATAAAATTCTAAAAAAAGAAGAAGAAGAAGAAGATTAACTAGATCAGAGGACCAGCATGGACAAACCAACAAAATGAAGAAGCATCGGATTAACCAAGGCGTTACCTGCAAGAATCGACTTTTCCTCCTCGGCGATTCGGGACGAAGCAAGCGATAACAAACGATAGATCGAAAATGAACGACGGAACTCCTGCACCGAGGAATGGAGGTCAAAGCCTCAAGGAGACGGAACCCATTACCCACCCACGCGGACTGAACCGTTGCCGGTTGGACCGACCAGCGAGGGAATGGGCTTTGAAGTTGGGCTGGCCAGAACGAAACCGGTACGTCTTTGTGTGTCACTCTCCGTAGTAAGTTGGTAACGCCGTTACACGATAAATCAGTGCAAATTGGGCTGTCAATCGAGTAGTGCGCTACCGTTCAGAGGACTAGAATAAGGCCCATCAATGTGATTGATTGATTCATTCATTCATAGTACCGACATAAATTTACAATGCAATGGAGTTGGAATCGTACATGTGGGGAAAGGTGATTCATTTATTCTTAATATCTCTGTTAATCTGTCTCTAGGTCAACACGGAAGAGATAAATCAGAGATGAATACTAATTATTAGTGCAAATGATTAAAACATAGAGGAGTTGAAATGGAACATGAATATTTAAGAACTAATCTCGTTAATACTGGTAATTATATGGACAGTTATTCTAATAGATTTATAGTTAATTTTTAATGGATATAAAATATTAGTTAGGCGTCTAACTTTTCTCATAAAAGACTATTGTATTAGGATAAAATACTCTTATAATTTACCTACTTATATATCTAACTCAGAGCCAACAATACTAAACCATTGAAAATGAATATTATCATCTATTTTTACTCCAACCAATATTTAGAAACTACTAGAGCACCTTAATCCATGGAACAATTTGTAGTAAAACTTTACAAGCAAAAGGAAACGGTAAACATGACATGTTTTTTTCTTTAGTTTGTTAGAGTTTTTTTTGGGTTCAAATTCATTATTTTTAAAAATCATATGATACATTTATTAAAAGTTGTAAACGACAAACGAACTTGGTAATTAATCTAAAAAAATCAGACAAACTAAACTGATTTTTTTAGACAAACTAAACGTGCAAACAAATAATTCCGTGCTTCAAAAAAAAAAAAAAAAAAAAAACCCACAACAACCAAACCATATCTTCGTCAGTAAATGAGTTTGATTATATAAATTTTTCTATATTATTATATCATCATTTATAAAATTTATTTTATTATATCATTATCAATTAAGTTGTTTACTTTATTTTTTTATCTACACATTTATCATAATATTACATCGCCTATTTTTTTATTATACCATATTTAACGTGTCTCCTAATTTTTTATCTCACTTGGTACATTATAATTTTCTTTTTAATATTTCATTTCTTATCTTATCCATTCTTATATGTTTACACATCTACTATAACATTCTTATTTCTGCAACTCTTATTTGTTACTTATGTGCTCAATTTATAGTCTAATTAGGGTTGTTTTTTTACTATTTTTCCTATAATTCTTCACTTTTATCTCAATATTTTATCATTATCACACTAATATTCATAAAATCATCTTAGTTTTCAAAATAAAATTTGATTTAACTCAAAAAAACACCTGTTACTTGACTAAATCTAAAATTTAGGTCAATTGAGTTAACCCGAACCCGACCCAATCCAACCTGAAATCCCTCCAACCTGAACTCGACCCGAACCAAAAAATTTTCAAATCGAACCTGATTTTTTTGGGTCAACTTGGGTTGAGTCGTTGGGTCGAGTTCATTTTTGACACCCCTAAGTCCAACATTCAACTCTATATAACATAACATATCTAATTATTATTTTGTAATTTAAAAAAATATATTAAAATATTTTACGATCATAAAAAAAAACATCTGACACTCTACTCTAAACAAAAGTATTAATTTCTTTTGGGATACAAATTAATTTCTTCGTTGGAACAAAAAGATTATTTCACTTTCTCTAAGCGGTTCAATATTGTCGGTTCTACAGCAAGGCGAAGTCACACTTGGACTGGGGTGGCCTCCAAACCCACCCATTAAAACCCATTAATTTTTTTTTCAACCTCTCATTTCCAATTAACCTAAATTTTTCCCGTCGGAACGCTCATGATCTGTTGCACGAGCGATGACGGCATGGGAGCTGGCTTCCTTGGCCCTCCTCACTGGCATCGTCTGGTTGTGACTCGATGAGCACGACTGCGACCTCCCTTTTCCCTAACAGCAAGCGATATTTATGCACGACCATCGTTGCCTTCCTCCCCCAATGCCATGTCACGCAACGTTCACTGGTCTCCCTGTCGCAAGCAAAGTCGACTCCTCCCACCTATCATCGTGGCTCGCCTGTGGCCATCATTTCGGGAACACCAAGGTTATCCGTAACTGCCTCAACCCTGATCTACCACCGACTGCTGGTCCTTTAAGTAATAGGTACCAAATTCCTCCTAGGATAACCATCTACGTGACTCATGGCCGATCAGCAGGATTCAAATGCGTGGGAGAGACCGAAGGTGTTTGACCCTGAGAGGTTTGTGAACATGACGTCGCCCGCGAACCTTTTATACTCCTTCAACTGTCAGTTGCTACCGCGAAGGACATGAGCATGGGAGAATCATATAAAATCGACAGTCAGCGCTAGGTATTTTTCATTCCCTGCTACATCCCTACACGGTAAGATACACGTAGGTAAATCATAGAGGACAATTTTCACTAGCACAGCCAATGACTCTTTGTACGAGAGAGGTCAATCATCCAATAAGACATTTTGCACTATTAAAAATTAACCCCAATAATTAATTTTTTCATTATTTTATAATGCCGAGTAGAATAAAATAAAAAAAAATACTCTTATTTTCAGACTCGAATTTATCATTGTTAACGCTATTTTTTATCAAAAAAAAATACAGCTAAGATTGTGTATTTATCAAAAAAACATACACTACTTCTAAATTTACTAAAGTGGACAGTAAAAATTTGAAATTTCATTTTTACCCCTCCCTCACAAAAGACCTATCGTTGGGCCTGATATATGAAAACATCAAGTCTAACGGTGGACCTTTTGTGAGGGAGGGGTAAAAATAAAATTTCAAAATTTTACTGTATCATTTAGTAAATTTAGAAGTAGTGTTTTTTTT
>JBAMIE010000022.1:6325792-6340246 GCA_037177295.1 Kaempferia parviflora | reverse complement strand
ATGAAATATTAGTATATGCACTAAGGAATCCCCTTTGGACACTCATGTATTTTTACAATTTATGTATTCTGATAACCTATAGGGTCCATATGATATTTTGGATATTTAGATCCGAGAGAGGCGCCCAGTCAGAGTGGAGGTGAGCTAGAGCATCCGATCAACAAAGTCAGTTGGACATGAGTAGGATATTTGATATAGAGTCGAGGCCCTGGGTCAGTATAAGACCAATCGGTGTATGATGGGTTTGTCTTGAAAAACTTGCCGACTTACTCTAGAAGAATGGCAAGTTAACTCTGGAAGATTGGCTGGTTGGCTTGGCTCAATTATGAAGACTGACTAGTTGACTCTAAGAGATTGACTGCTCAGT
Organism: Kaempferia parviflora; assembly: GCA_037177295.1. Classification (NCBI taxonomy): domain Eukaryota; kingdom Viridiplantae; phylum Streptophyta; class Magnoliopsida; order Zingiberales; family Zingiberaceae; genus Kaempferia; species Kaempferia parviflora. The sequence continues at coordinate 6,339,879 of JBAMIE010000022.1, read as the reverse complement.
CTGGCTCATCAGAATGATTGATAGATCAACTAAACTTAGCCTGAAACACTAACAGATCCACTCGGTTCAACCCTAAAGATTAACAGATGGGCTCAATCGTATAAAAATAGTACATTGACCCCACTGTAACCTAATTAGTATCTGATTGAATATATACGTGACCGTTTTTACAATCACCGTATAAACGCCTTATTCAGAGTGTTGTAGTTTGGATTCTTGCTTTCGTCTCTCAAAGTACGAGGTTTCGTAATTTAAGCTTTCGTATTTAAGGTGTTTTTCTTAGATTCTTTTCTGATTTGCTGTCGTTGTTAGAATCTAGTATGCGACCCAGGGTACTTGACAATTCATGATGTCATTGAACAATTTTATATAATAATAAAATTAAAGTTAGGAGTGAACAAACTAAAATAATCAAACGAATTCAATTAATCATAAAACTTAGGGCATCTACAGCTCCCACAATGCCCAACTCCGACAATGTCTATCAAAAAATAAAAAATTTTACTCATCTTTTCACTGTTAAAAGCCTCTTATTATAATTTAAATACAATTTAATTAAAAAGCAAGAAGTGGCTCCTCCCTAAATAAGGAGCCTCTTCCCTGTTAAAAAAAAACAGCTCCGATTATTATACTTATCTTAAATATTTCTCACATTTCATATTTCAGTTATGTAAAAAGGAAGAAACTCCCTCCTATTATAAAAGAAAGCTCTTAGAGGTATGAATTCAAATGGATTAGGTCAGATTGATATTTTTTTAACTCTAAATTTGAACTCGAATTCAATTCGAAATCTTTCAACCTGAACTCAAACTCGACCTTTCAATCTGAACCCAAACTCGACCAACCCGAACCTGACCTGACAACCCGTATAACCCGATTCAAAATAATTTTTTTTTTTAAACTATTTTCCTAATAATTATTCACTTTTATCTCAACACTACATCACTTTCATACTAACATTACTATTAACATATATAAAAATATATTAATTTTTAAAATAAAATTTAATTTAACCCTAAAAAATGAACTAACCCCTAAATTTAGTTCAATCTGAACTTGACCTAAACCTAATCCGAACTCAACCCATAAATTTATAACCCAAACCCTCCGACCTAAACCTAAAGATTCTCAATCATAATCTAATTTTTTTCAAATCGACTCAAATTGAATTAACAAATCAGGTTCATTTTTAACATCCCTGTAACTCCCTCACCACTACCTCCCATTACAGTTCTTAATTTGATTATTTTAAAAGTATTTTTTTTTACCATTATCAATTATTTCAGGTAAATCAGTTTGATTTCGCTTATAAATTAAAAAAAAATCAATTAAAGTGATGACTTTTTTATTTAGAAAAATGATTTACACTTTAATTAGATTATACAAATTTATTATAATTGACTTCGTCTTTAAACTTTGTTATTGAATATAGGTTGGGTAATAAAAGGAAGTTTATCAAATGATTACAAGTTTGATTTTTTTTTTTTTTTGATATTTTCTTATTTAAAAAAAATATTGATTAACTTTGTGTGATTTTTTATGTTCGATTTGTTCATATTTAATAATAAAATTTAATCGATTCAGTTAATAAAATATTTAGTTATTTAATAAGTTTGATTTTTTGTCTTTGAATATTCATCCCTAAATAAAATTGGTTTGAACTTAATAAAAGGATTATAATTGAATTTTCAAAAAAGTTTAGTAGATATTCTGAACTTCATTAGTTGAAATAAAATTTTGGATCATGGACAGAACAGATACTTGTGGGAGACCATTTCATGATATATATATCATACCCTATAGTTTGTATAAAATTATAATGAACTTGTTATAATATATATCATTTATTATTTATAAAATCATAACAAAAATATTTCTGTCAATAATTTTTTCATCCCTCTTATACGCACTTTAAATTTAATTTTTTTAATAAATAATTGATTTAAAAATATTGAAAATCGAATGAATTATCCTCAAAATTAATCGTAGATTGAACACCGTGTTAACTTAAAATATAATCTATTTTTTTTTTATAAAATAGTAATTTTTTAAAATAAAATTTTTAATTTTTAATAAAATTCAATAGACGTTTCTAATAAAATTAAATAACAGAATTTTTAAATAAAATTAAATATTTTTTATTTTTCAAAATTAATTATAAAAACTAACAATCTAAATAATTTTTAATAAATTAGATTTGTAAGTGCGTTATTAATAAATTTAGAGCGATAGCATGCAATATCTATCTCTGCCTCTTATTCCTGCTCCTGCTGCTTAGGGTTCTTATTTCCGGTAGATTTAGGTTTCTCCTTCGCTCGCAAAAAACACGTTTGCTCTCAAAATCGTGCGGGCAAAACTTTGACGATCCGATCAATGGCCGGACGAACGGTGCTCTCCGATGACGAAGGTGAAAAAATCGGTGTTCGATTTGTAGCAATCCTAAACCCTAACTTCTCTTGCTTTCGGCAATAAACTCACCAAACTTCTCTTTCCTTGGTACAGAGGAGCTTGAGGTTGAAGAGGACGAAGAAGAACGAGCGATGGAGCAGGATGCGGAGGACGTTGCGGACAGGGATAATGATGATGAAGAAGATGAGGAAGGTAAAGTTAAGATCTTGATTAATTTGGACCGTAAATTTGGTGTCTTTTGGGGATTTATCGTCCCAGGCAAGGGGCTTCTAGTGCCTAATGCGTTGTTCCTGTTGTTAACCGTAGAGGGCCAGGATGAATACGAACAGGATGGATTCATAGTGGATGAAGTGGAAGAAGAAGAGGAAGAGGATGAGGAAGAGGAGAAGCAGGACAGTGACGAGGAGCGGCATAGAAAAAGGAAGAAGAAGAAAAGGTAACAGATTGAATTTGCTTGTGTGATTCTAGCAATTGATAAGTAATAGACATCTGAGCTGCGTTTCAGAGATTCCGAGAAGAACTATGTTCTTGATGAGGACGATTATGAGTTGCTCCAGGACAACAACATAACTGGCTTCCATAGACCCCAGCCGGTGTGCATACTTATATTGTTACTCATTATTAACATTGCATGGGTATGCGTCTCTGATTTTCTATTCTTTTTAATTTTCTGCAGGGTAGCAAATTTAAGCGTTTGAAGAAGGCTGGAAGGGATAATGACTTGGAGGATCGATCTGGGTTTTCAGATGAAGAAGACTTGGATAAGAACAGCCATGGTAGCCGCACAGCTGAAGAGAAACTTAAACGTAGTTTGTTTGGGGATGATGAAGGTAAATCACATACAATGAATATGTTTCACTAGCTGATTAGTATTTTGCGATTACTCACCTTTCAATCTCATTATTCAGTGGTGCCACTTGAGGACATTGCTGAGGAAGAGGAACCGCCAGAAGAAGAAGAAGAAGATGCAGACATCATTGGCGATGACGATGAAATGGCAGATTTTATTGTTGATGAAGAAGATGTCGATGAGACTGGTGCTGTTTTAAGGTGTGATACATTTCTGCTCGCTGGACATTTCTGTGTACTCTCTTGTATTTTTCACTGCGTTCTAAATGTTTTTGGGACACTGACTTATGACAGAAAGAAAAAGATAAAGAAAAAGAAGCCAGGCCAAGCTCCAGGAGTTTCATCTTCTGCTTTACAAGAAGCTCATGAGATATTTGGTGATGTTGACGAGCTTCTAATGCTCCGGAAGCAAAGTCTAGCCTCCAGTGTTGGCGATGGTAGTTGGGGTGAAAAGAAGCTTGAGGATGAGTTTGAACCTTTTATTCTTTCAGAGAAGTATATGACCCCAAAGGATGACAGTATACGAGAAACAGATGTACCTGAGAGAATTCAGGCAACAAACTTCACTGCCAGTGTTTTAATTTGCTTATTGCAGCAAATTGCCTTATTCCAGATTACTAAATATCTACTGATAGTTGACTTTCTTTACTTTGCAGTTGTCTGAAGATATTACTGGGCCACCTCCAACAGATGATAAGAGTATAGAAGAGGAGAGTACCTGGATCTACAGCCAACTTACAAATGGTGGTATCTCTCCTCTATTTGGTTACGACCAGTTTCTCAAAGAAATAAACAAAGAGGAAATTGGAAATGTATTGACAATGATGCATGTGCAGAAGCTTGATGTAGGTTTTATTTTGGATGTTTTAAATTATGTATCTTGAGGGCTTTTGAAAAGATGGAATACTCTGTTGTCTTGTCTTTAGGTTCCTTTCATTAGCATGTATCGCAAGGAGTTGTGTCATAGCCTTTTGAAGGATCCTGATGCCAATGTGCAGGAGAGTGAAGGTACTCCAAAGCTGAAATTTCATAAGGTACTTGATAACTAATTCTGATGTATCTTTTATGCAAATAGTTTGGAGATCAAATATGTTCTTAGAGCAATCTCAATTGTTATTTAGGTTCTTTGGGCAGTTCAAACCTTGGACAAAAAATGGTTGTTGCTTCAGAAAAGGAAGAACGCCCTTCAATCCTACTATAACAGACGCTTTGAAGAAGAAGCCCGAAGAATTGATAATGAATCTAGACTTGCTTTGAATCAACAACTTTTTAAATCAATCACTGAGGCATTAAGGGATGCAAAATCAGAAAGAGAGGTTGATGATATTGACGCAAAGTTCAATCTACACTTTCCACCTGGCGAAGTTGATATGGAGGATGGACAATTTAAGAAACCAAAGAGAAAATCATTGTACAGTATGTGCCACAAAGCTGGGCTTTGGGAAGTTGCCAACAAATTTGGTGCAAATTCTGAACAATTTGGTTTACTTCTCTCATTAGAAAAGGTGTGTTTTTTTTTTTACTTTTTCCTAATTTTATTTTGCCAATCAAGTCAAAGGTGTATGTGTGTGCTATTTCATCATTCAGTTCGTGACTTGACATTCTCACCAAACAAGTTCATGTTGATGGGGGTTATTTTGTGTTTCTTCCATAATAAAAGCTCGTTGATTTTTGTGAAAGAGGTTCTATTATTATTTTTTACATTTTTTTTTTGTTTCCTTCCAACAGATATCAGATGAATTGGAAGATGGAAAAGAAACACCTGAGGAAATAGCTGCAAATTTTACATGCACACTGTTTGAAACTCCTCAAGACGTGCTTAAAGGAGCTAGGCACATGGTACTCTCGTCTATGTGCATCTTTTCCTGTGTATCATGCAATGTTCTTGAAATAATCTTAGCCTGAAGCTTTATTGATCTTTTGTGAGTTATGTTCTCTTGCAGGCAGCTGTAGAGATTGGCTGTGAGCCTAATGTTAGAAAACATGTGCGCAGTATCTTTATGGAGAAGGCTGTTGTGTCAACAAACCCTACTCATGAAGGAAATACCACAGTTGATCCTTACCATCAACTTGCAGGTGTCAAGTGGCTTCGCAACAAGCCATTGTCTGAATTTAGTGATGCACAGTGGTTACTTATCCAGAAAGGTGAAGCAGAGAAACTGATTCAGGTCACAATTAAATTACCTGATGAAATTCAGAAGAAATTGTTATCAGATGCTTCTGAATGTTATCTTAGTGAATGTGTTAGTACATCTGCTAAACTTTGGAATGTGCAACGGAAACTGATATTAGAGGATTCATTTCTCACTTTTATTCTTCCAATAATGGAAAAGGAAGCTCGGTCACTTTTGACTGCTAGGGCAAAAAACTGGCTTCTTATGGAATATGGAAAACAATTATGGAACAAAGTCTCCATTGCGCCTTTCAAACGGAAGGATGCAGAGAATGATTTGGAAGATGAGTCTGAATCAAGAGTAATGGCCTGTTGTTGGGGTCCTGGCAAGCCAGCGACTACAATTGTTATGTTGGATTCAGCAGGCGAAATGGTGGATGTATTATATGCTGGTTCCATAAGTGTTCGGTCCCAGGCTGCTGCTGATCAACAGAGAAAGAAAAATGATCACCACCGAGTTTTAAAGTTCATGACAGATCACCATCCTCATGCTGTCTGTGTTGGAGCAGCAAACATGGCCTGCAGGCAACTAAAGGATGATATATATGAAGTACGAAATGACTATCTTTCTCTTTTCCATCTTTTTGATTATTTATTCATTTCTGTTAACTCTTGTATACAACCATGTTAAGGAATTTTGATACTTCTAGTTACCTTAAATTGGTTATCATTCACTTATTTTTATGCTTGAACTCGTGCAATGCCAAGATTCAGCTATTTTATATTTTTGTGATGACCAATCCCCACACAAATTGATTGTGACCTCAGGATGCAACAAATATAGCAAAGATGGACGAAATGTTTTCAGAAGGGTCCACTATGTATTTACCAAGGAGTTGACGCGATGATTGATAAAATAATTATAGACTTAAGGCTCTAATTTGTGATGATTGATAAAATAATTATAGACTTAAGGTTCTAATTTGTTAAGTATTTCATGTTCTCCTATTCAAAAATGTTTTCCATACGTATTGTATGGTTTGCTGACCCGTCATCAACTTCATGTTTGAGGTACAAATTTCTGATTTCCAATGCTTAAAGTGGGATTTGTTTGTTGGAGAATCATAATATATTTTTGGTTTATATATGGTTCTATATTATATAGCTGATCCCACCTAGTGTCCTAGTAGGATAAGGCTTGGTTGTTGTTGTTGTTGTATATAGTTCGATATTAGTGATTGTTTGTCTTTTATCAGAAGATATTCTTCTGGACACGAGTCAGTAGTGAAGATCATGTATCATGTTTACTCAAGAAAAGAAAAAATTAGCTGCTTCAGAATATGTATGGCCGGGGTATTTAGTTTACTGTTGATTATTGCAAATTTTCAGATTTGTGCACTTAATGGCTTTGAAAACATTGTTTGTGGCAGGTTATTTTCAAGATAGTAGAGGATCATCCAAAGGATGTAAGTCGAGATTTGGAAAACATCAGTATTATTTTTGGTGATGAATCCTTGCCACGTCTTTATGAGAATTCAAGGGTTTCTTCAGATCAACTTCCTGGTCAACCTGGTAATTGCTTTTTCTTTGGATTATGTACTGATTTCATGCTATATCTGTTTTAATGTTATTTTTTTAAAAGGTATTGTGAAGCGTTCTGTTGCTCTTGGTCGATACTTGCAAAACCCTCTAGCCATGGTTGCTACACTTTGTGGACCAGGAAAAGAGATATTGTCATGGAAACTTTGTCCCCTGGAGCATTTCCTTACACCAGATGAAAAATATGAAGTTGTTGAGCAGGTTATGGTTGATGCTACGAATCAAGTTGGCCTTGATATAAACTTGGCTGCAAGCCATGAATGGCTTTTTGCTCCTCTACAATTCATTTCTGGTCTTGGGCCTCGAAAAGCATCTGCATTACAAAGAGCATTTGTTCGGGCTGGGTCTATTTTTAACCGTAAGGAGATACCTATGGGGAAAATTCTTAGAAAGAAAGTGTTCATTAATGGTGTTGGGTTTATGCGTGTCCGTCGAAGTGGTGCAGCAGCAGCTAGTAGTCATATTATGGACCTTTTGGATGATACAAGAATTCATCCAGAGTCCTATGATCTGGCAAGGAATCTGGCAAAGGATGTCTATGCTGAGGATGCTCCAGATGAACCAAATGATATGGATGATGATATACAGGAGATGGCAATTGAACATGTTAGGGAAAGGCCAGATATGCTTAGGTTGCTTGATATCAATGAGTATGCCAAGAGTATTTTTGATAGGTATGGGACTGACAAAAGTGAGACCTTGTATGATATAAAGATGGAGCTTCTGCATGGATTCCAGGATTTACGGAAACCATTTAAAGATCCAGGTCCAGAGGAGGAGTTTGCTATGCTCTCCGGTGAAACAGATGAGACAATCTCCCCTGGGCGGATTGTTCAGGTTACAGTGCGTCATGTGCAAGAGAGCCGTATTGTTTGTCAATTTGATTCTGGTTTGAAAGGTATGATTATGTCTGATGACTACTCGGATGAAGGGTTTGATCCTGAAAGGATACACGAAGGTGATATAATTACCTGCAAGATTAAGAATGTTAACAAGAATAGACATGTGGTTTACTTAACTGCTAAGGCTACTGATTTGAGGAATAGACCTTTCAACATCCGTAATCGTGACCCTTACTATTATGAGGATGAGATTAGTTTGCAAAGTGATATGGAGAAGGCTAGAAAGAAGAAGGAACTTGCAAAGAAGCATTTTAAACCAAGAATGATTGTTCACCCTTGCTTCCGGAATGTCACTGCCGATGAAGCAATAGAGGTGTGTTGTATTAATAATTTCACGTGATGATCTGACAATTATTTGATTTTCTAATCAGGTAATATATTCAACTTGATTCCAAATATTTTTATTTTGACAGTACCTATCTGATAAGGAACCTGGTGAGAGCATTATCAGACCAAGTTCTAAGGGGCCATCATTTTTAACTTTGACTTTAAAGGTTTTTGATGGAGTGCATGCTCACAAAGAAATAGTGGAGGGAGGAAAAGATCACAAAGATATTACCAGTTTACTACGCTTAGGGAAGACCCTAACAATTGATAAAGATACCTTTGAAGATCTTGACGAGGTTTGGTTCACAATTAATACTTTTTTAACATAATTTCATCTCTTTACAGGTGTATTAATTTGATTCCTGAACTGTCATTAAAATTACAAAAACCATAGCTGACATATCATTCATTTTTGATGCAATTTGGTTTGAAGTATTGACATCGTAACATGCTTTATAAATGATTAATATCATTGATCTCCATGTGATTGCTTGTTATACTGTAGATGCAAACAGTGGCTTTGTTTATTTTCCAGCTAATGCTTTGTAAACACTTTAGTAATATTTCTTACAACTTGTAACTCAGTAGAAGTAAAAAGTCCATATTAGAACTTCTTGTTTATAAATGATAGCTTGATGATAAAGTTTCAAATTTTTTTTTGATACATATTGATAGGTTAGAAAATACTGTAGAGAGAATTTTGTTGCCACTCCGTTCCTATGGAGCAATGAACACTTCCATTATCTATTTTTCCTTTTCGTCAGTGAAAAGTGATATTAAGATGTTGGAGTGAGACCTGTTAGCAGGATCTCAGTATCAAAATGCTAGGGCTGGCAGACAGTAAGATTGTGGCTGTTTGCACTTGTGACAATAGTAGGCATTCTTGTTTCCTTTTTTGCCTTTTCCCCTTGCAATTATCAAGGTAGGGTGGTGGATTTTGTAATTTGCATTTGATAGCCTGATTGATCATCTCTAACAATTTTTTGGAGATGTAAATGAGTCTTAAGCAAATACTGACTTTAGTTCAAATGATGAAAAGATTTATAATGGATACCTAGGCACCTAAAGACAAGGAATGGAGAAACGAGAAAATGCTTTAGGGAGTTGAAAATAAGGATTATTGGGTTTATTTTGCCGCATCCTCTAGTGATCAACTAAGTTTTAGTGAAATATTCTTCCAGGCAATGATATATCTTTCACTTTCTTCTTCTCACGTCAAATTTTCCAAGTCATAGAAGTGTATGCAGGATGAAAATTGTGACATTTCTTAACTTTTATGTAATTAAGAGGAGCTTTTTCTAGCATCTAACTGGTTAATATTTTGCAATTTTTACGTAATTCTATGTTCTGCATATAGGGCTTTACTGATTTTTTCCATTTGTTAAATCCCTCATGTACCAATTTTGATGATTAAGTCACAGTTAGTTTAAGAAAAAGCTAGCAAAATCTAATGTGACACCTTATTGACTTCCAGGTTATGGACAGATATGTTGATCCATTGGTAACTCACCTGAAAGTCATGCTTTTTTACCGCAAATTCAGGAAAGGAACAAAGACGGAAGTTGATGATTTGTTAAGAACTGAAAAGGCAGCAAATCCTATGAGGATAGTGTACTCGTTTGGCATTTCACATGAACATCCAGGGACTTTCATTTTGTCCTATATTAGGACTTCTAATCCACACCATGAGTACATAGGACTGTACCCAAATGGTTTTAGATTTCGGAAAAAGGATTTTGACAATATTGATCGTTTGGTGGCTTATTTTCAGAAGAACATAGACAAATTACCACCTGATTCTGGTCCATCCATACGAACAGTTGCTGCAATGGTACCCATGAAAAGCCCTGCATGGGCTTCCTCTAGTGGTGGATCTGTAGCCAGTGCTTCAGCTGGCAGTAATGATGGCTGGCGAGGTTATAATTCAGACCGGGAAAGATCAACAACTCCTGGTTCAAGAACAGGTTTGTATCAGAAATCTTATAATCCATTAATTTGGTTCTGTTGTTATGATTATTCTAGATCGAAACTTTTGCTTCCATCTGAAGGATTTACAAGTCTCTAGATGTGGACATGTCACATCTGTTGAGTATTCAGTTCTCTTATTGCTACTAGTTTTGGTATCCTAGTTTGAAACTTGTGTTTAAACTTTGTTTGATATTGATTGTAGTAAGGAAAGTAGCTTTGCATCTCTTTGTTGCTGCTAGACACTAGTTTTAGTATTCAGTTCTCTTTTTGCTTACTAGTTTTGATAATTTAGTTTGAAACTTGTGTTTAAATTTTGATTTTGTTGTTAATAAGGAAAATAACTTCTTTATTTCACATAGTATGCTTTGCATCTCTTTGTTGCTACAAGTTTGAGTATTCATTTCTCTTATCGCTACTAGTTTTTGTAGCCTAGTTTGAAGCTTGTGCTTAAACTTTGTTTGATATTGATCATGGTAAGGAAAAGAGCTTCTTTTGTTCCTATAATATTGTTTGTTAGTGTTGTTCACTTGTGATGTTTGTTTTACAAACAGGTGACAGATTCGACTCCAGGAGCATCAACAGTCGAGATGTCCATCCTAGTGGGGTTCCACGTCCCGGCCGAGGACGGGGGCGACCACATGGAAAAGGAAATAATTATGGCGGCATTGGACAAGATTCTGATTATGGCACAACGAAGTGGAACATGAATGAAAATGATGGCTTGAGCACCTTTCCTGGTGCGAAAGTTAACAACTCCCCGGGAAAGGATCCTTGGGGATGGGGCAGCGGGGGCAGCGGCAGAGGCAACATCCCAGGTGATAGCAGCAGTGGTGGTGATTGGGCAGGAGGCCATTCAGATAGAAGCAAGGGAGGTTCTAGGGAAGGCAGTGGGTCAGGGGGCAGAGTCAGGGGTGCCTGGGAGGTCGGAAATGGCGCTGCTCCTGGCTGGGCCGGTAATGCCAGTGGCCGAGGTGGCTGGAGCGGAGGCAGTGACTTTGGTGGCAGAACTGGAGAGGAATTAGCAAATCCTAATGGTTCAGCCGCTGCCGGCTTTGCAGCTAGCACTGGATGGAGTGATTCTAGGAGGTGAAACGTCGTCTCGCCTGCCTTAAGTAACACAGGTGGATGGTAACTACTACTGCTACTCATGTCCGTCTTCTGTAACAGCAATGGGCTAACCTGTAAATTATCGTATTTATCGTTGGACGATCTCAATTCCATCCGAGAGATTGACTACTCAACAGCTTCACCCACATGTCCGCGGCTGGAGAATTTAAAGCTTCAGCCAAACCGTAACTGGTGAAAAGCTTATCAGGAAATTCTCAGTTGTCTCGTTAGCATGTACTTGATATATGTAATGTGGGTTGAACCATCCTTGTAACCTTGTTTTTTCACAGGACATGGTCTCTTGCTAAATGATTGTGTAGGGTTTGGGGAATGCTTATTATGTACATCCATTCATTTTGTTTTTATTCACTTTTGTATTCATCAAGTTATTCGTCCTTTTTTCTCTTCTTCAATCAAATAAGGCATCAACCTTGTACACTTATGAAGTTGCTACTTTGTATCTTCCATGAGGAAGTACTGCAAATAAAGCAAACCATCCTCCACTTTTACATGTCTCCACGTCTTAGTGTTCATCAATCCAAAACTCACCTTCTCCACGGTCCTTCCACCGCCATGAACCTCATCGGCAAGCTCGATGAAGATTTGAGCCTCAAACCCGGCCTCCGCCTCCGAGCAGCAAAATGCCGATGGATACGGCAGCTTCTCTGAGAACCACATCTCTCTGTTTCCGACAGCCCTCGCCTGCCCTTCGAATTCCATCAACCCAAACCAACGGCGTAGCTAGGATCATCACTCACCCTGGGCTAAATTTTAGTTCAATAGCTTCATCACTCATCTTGGACTAAATCTTAGTTCAGTTGCTTCATCACTCAGTGTTAACGCAGGACATATTTCAATATTAAACTAAAATAATATTGTTAGGGGTGGTTGCTATATGAAAATTGGCTAGGCTACTGGACTGAAACCTAGTGCAGCCTTGAAATAATATTTACTAGGGATGAGGGCTATATGGAAATTTACTGGGCTGCACTGGGCTGAAGCCCAGTGTAGCCCATCCTTGGCTACGCCCTTGACCCAAACGCCTCGCGCCACTCCGCGGTCACCACCGTCAGCGCCACCCTCGCATCCTCGCCGGAGTCGAGCACCGCCGGTTCCTCTCCATTCATCGGCACCTCGAACCGGAAGACGCCTCGGTGCGAGACGAGCTCGGACCCCGGTCGGGCCAGCGACAGCACCGGCGCGCCGCGCTGGAATACGTCGAGGAAGAAAAGCAAGCGTGGGAGGTGGAGGAGGAGGGGCTGGGAGGGCGTTCGGCGGCGGCGGCGGGAGGCGGTGTGCAGGAGCTGGAAGAGGTGGTGGGGGGAGACGGCGGTGGCGGAGTGGGCGGATGAAGGGAAGAGGGAGCGGCAGAGGGGCGTCCATAGGTGGTCGGAGGTGAAGACGGCGTGCCACGATTTGGAGACGCAGCATGCGACGGCGAGGGACTTGGGATCGCCCACGAATTCGGAAATGAGTCGGAGGACTTCCCATGGAGGGGAAGATCGAGCTGGTCGTCTTCTCCGCTGCGGCATCGCCATTGTTTAATTCGTCGGACTCGATCTCTTCGGAAGGAGTATATATGTTCGAGCCTTCGAGGGCGGCGGCGTGGCGGAGCATGGAGAGCACGAGGTGCCGCGAACAGCCCGCGCTCGAGGTTCATGGCGGCGCCGCGTCGAACGCACACAACACGAGCAGTGGGGACGTCGTCCACGTGGTCCTTAACCGTCACAAAATCCATTTTAATACATTTTAGATACCAATACCATTTTAATACCAAATAATTTTTCTTCATACATTTTCTACACTAAAAATATTTAATCCACGTGCTCCTTAAAAAAAAATATTTCTTAAAAATATTCTTTAAAACATCTTATAATACACATCATTTATTAAATAATATTAATTTATAATATTTAAGAATATTTTAATTATTAATTTAATATTATAATATATTAAAAAAATAGAAACATATTTTAAAAAAAGAAAAGACACTTGTACCATTTTAGTGCAAGTGAATAGTGCAGTACGAAGATGGTATTGTACTATTTATTTGTACTAAAATAGTGTAAAAAAAAGATTACCATTTGAGTGAATTGGTGTCTCTTTCGTACTAAAATGTTATAAAAGAGTATCCATTGGAGATGTTCTTATTTTTTCTTGGATGGTCTCCCAACTGTTCAAAAATCTTCGTCGTCGGATTATTTTTATTTCAGAAAATATTTTAAAACAATTTTAGGTATTTTTTTTATTTCAAAATTAAACGAGCGGTCTAAAATACCTCCGCCGGGTGCCTCTTCCTTCCAAACTCTGTTTCTCCTTTTCTTGGATTACGTTAGTATGTTCTCAGATTATACGATGAGCGATAAATTACACTTGCTGCAGTTGTCATATTAGGTGAGAATGGTTCACGCCATTGAATGCTTCAAAATTTTATTAATTAAAATTTTGGTATTGATTACATCTCAAGTTGGGGGGAAAATATTTGTTGTTAAGATCGGTGGTCGACCGGAAGGATGTGGAAGTTCGGTTAACCTGCAAATTAAAAACAACAATTCTCGAGCTACTAGCAGGGACAACAAAGTTAGTACAATTCTACTTCTACAATTAAAAACATAAATAACAAGATCGAGGCTCCGATATTTACTTGGTTACAACCCAGAGGGTTGTTAATCCAAGGCAGATGAAAGCGCACTATTAAACTCCTTCGGTGTAGGCGGAGAAGCCTCTTACAATCTCTAAAAGCACACAAACTATTCTAGGAAAGCTGTAGAAGTTGAATACAGAGTTGATGTTTATTTCCTAGATCTAGGGGT
>JBAMIE010000022.1:6275688-6287585 GCA_037177295.1 Kaempferia parviflora | reverse complement strand
CAAGCCTCACTTGGACTTCTCCTCCTTTGCCAAGATCACACTTGGACTTCTTGTATCCTGTACACTCACAAGCATACCTCAAATACAACAATAAACCTAACTTAAACTTTTGCCCAAACATCAAAACCTTAGGGCACTAGATTGCTCCAACACTAACCTCTAGTTAGGACTAGTCACTTGGTAGACTTCCCACCCACCTAACTCTTGCTAGTCATTTGGTCCTAACTAGACTTCTCTCTCTTCCAAGCATCAAGTCATGCTTGGATTAACCCTTGGTCAAACTGACCAGGTTTAGGTATATTGTCAAATATCAAAACTACAGAAGTTGACTGCACCAACAACATTAACATGAGAGCCCTTCGATAAAGAAGCTATAGAATCAGATACTAACGGAAGTGAAGACCGTCTTTTAGAGACCACTTCTACATAATCCGGATCATCTTCCTCCAAAAAAGATTTAGACTCTTCAATATCATCTGATTCATCCATAACACTTATTATTAATCCACCAGAAGTTCCAGCATTCAGATCTTGACCAGAACTTATAACCAGATCCGTCACGGCATCTTGTATTGGCATTTCCAATCCTGCAGAAAAGGAAGACTGCTTATGCATCCCTGCTAATGCTAAACCAGTATCTTGCCAATTTTCACTTCCAACAGTCCCTTTCCTTTGCTGCATTTGATCATCCTGCACACCCTGCTCCAAATGTTGCCCAGATACTTTAGTCTTCTGCACACTCTGTTTTACAAACTGCACTTTATTTCCAGCTATATTTTTCTTAATTTTCACCATTTCTGACACGTTCTGTTCATTAGACAAATTCACAGCATCTCTTGGATCAAGAACATTAGCCAAATGAGCATCAAACTCATCCAATTCCTCTTCCACCGCATTCAAAATTTCAGCATCTTTACCACCCTCATGTTTCTTCACCTCAGCATTGTTTGGTTTCAAAACTTCCAACTGATTTTGCTTATCTCTAAAATCTGCACTGCCATGCTCACCAAGACCAGTTTCATATTCAGCCCGGCCAAGAAACCCCTCCAAATCAGCTTGATCATCCTCCAAATCAGCTAATACATGAAAATTATTATTCACACCATTAACTTTCTTTCCTTCTTTAACTGACCCGCTAGGATCTCCCTTTTTCTTAATCCAAACTTGTTTTTCCATTTCTGTTTTGTTCACTAAACCATTCAACGAAGCAGGATCAGTCTCCTTTTCTTTTCCAACCGCATGTCTTCGATTTAGAGTAACTCTTAAATCTTCACCATCCATACCAGCAGTTTTCTTTCCAGCATTCCATTGAGGTTTTGGTTTATTTCCATTTGCATAACAGTCTTCCTCTGAATGACCCAAATGAAGATATTGCACACAGTAGCTTGGATACTTCTCAAAGATCACCCACTGCAACCTTTTCTCCTCACCAATTCCAATCTAAAACTCATTCACCTTCGGCTTTAATAGATCAATTTCAACACAAACTCGAGCCATAGTTAACCTTCAACAATCTGCTGTTGCCTCATCAAGTTTAATAGGTTTTCCAACAATCCTAGCCGCAGAAAAAAGCCCCTTCTTATTAAACATGTGAATTGGCAAATCCGGAACTTGTATCCACACCGGAACTACTGATGATTCTGCTGAATATGAAAAATTAGGCGACCATTTGAAAATTCGAAGAGGAACACCCCCTATGTACCATATTCCACGGGTCTAAATCCGTGCCATATCTTCACTTTAAGTTAAATGCATGAAATATGAATATAAAACCAGATCTAAGAAATCTAATGTTATAAAAGCCAGAAAGCCCCAAATTTCAAAAATCCTGAAGAACAATCTGTTGTCTAGGCCTCAGGCCCGAAAATTTGCCAATCAGAGAAAATCGGAAAGGCTCAGCCATGCGAGAAACATCCTCTTTAGTATAAAAAATACTTGGCTTGTCATTGTAGAATGTAGCCGGTTTGAAATCCTCCCCCACATCTTAAAAGTTTTTGAAATTACATCATGAGTAATCTACGTATCATCTCCTGTTAAAGGTTGATTTCCTAATTTCCTCATTGTTTCAATCTTCTCAAAAGCTTAAATAGCATTGGCTTATTTGACCTTCTATAATATAACTTTGAGGCCAAAGTTGGGTCATATTGCTTGAAGTTTCACATTCAGCCAGAAAATTACATAAATAAAATTAGTCTTAGTCCAATAAAAAAGACTATCTTCTATCTGATCCTTCCATTTATGAAAATAGTAACCTCTTTCTGTTGGGTAACCCATGTCTGTTGCACAAAGTCGTCGCTCTCCTCGCCTGGTTCCACAACGGGGTCAACGTCATCCCCGCCACGACCACCCTACGTACCTTTCCTCGGATATCTAGCTCCTCTCACTTAACCAGCTATTGAAGTCTTGATAGAGTAAATGAGGGTTGTCCTTGGTACGGAAAGTAAACGTGTATTTGGTAAAATATGGAGATGGGTATCACACCTCCCACGGTACGCTCCACCGGTGTCAATATCATCCCTGCTGGCCCGTCCTCAGCTGCCGCGACTTCAATTAACAAGCTTTCCCTTGTCATCACCATAGCTTACTCGGGGCATCTCTTATCCCGCGGTAGGATATTACAGTTACTTTGTAAGTAAATGATTTCTATCAATCAAGCAAAAGATTTCTATCAAAATTCTAACGATTAATCTTCAAAATAAACTTCAATCTCTGGCTGGGTGAGAGCAGAGCACAGCGGCCTGCCGCCAGTGCGGTTTCTGTCAGGACTTCAAAGTTTGCGTCCGAGCAAGAACAGAGGTTAGCGTTCGGACAGGATTTTGTTTCTCGCAGTACCTTGGCAGGCAACCGAGGGATACTACGGCAGATGACGGATTATGCTGAGCCGAGAACAGAAGCGACTGCTCGAACAAATTAAAATAAGAAGATACAATCGACCAATAATGCTCCTTATGATTTCCCCAGTTTCTTTAGGGAAGGTGAATGCCTCTTTCATCCATCAAGTTGGGTTAACTAATTAAATTGTCTATAATTTAAGCTTTCGTCTGCAAATCTATCCAGATCTCTGATTCATGCTACTTGATTAAAGCCAATTTAAATGTGACGAAAAGCTTGCACAGAGTATATGAAACTGATTTAATCCAGCCTTTCAAGTTAAAGTAGTGACTTAAGATAATTATTTAACAACTGCCTCCGGACTTATCTATCTGGATATAGTGGTTGGTAATTGGTAAAGGTGATTACCCAAAGGAGGGTCAGCAGGCTATCCTTTCATTTTTGTTCAGTGATAGATAGATCAATTTTCCCTCTATTGTTATCTTACTACTTTTGATTATCTTAAATGCTCTCACCCTGTTGTGTTGCAATTTAATTTCTCGGTGTTTGATTACTTCTCAATTGAGGTGTGATCTTTATGTTTTCTGTAGATAGTTTGTTGCCACATAGAAGGTCAAGTGTCTATCATGAAAGTACTCTGAAAGTTTTTCGTTTATTTATGCTAGCTGTTACTTCTGTTGCTATATTTCAGCTGAAGAAACCACAACCTTCTATTTGTTTGGCATACATGAGCTTATGTTATGGGGTCAACTTGCATGTACTTTTATTGTTATCTAATCATCCAATCTAACCAGTACTATTAATAATGTTGACAACGAGCTTGTATCTGTTGATTGTGTTATTATTAAATGCCTCAATCATGAGTTCCTTGCAAATAACTCTTAATCCCATTTGCTAAATTGGTGAGGTGACTTAATGTATATGATATCTACCATTAACTATTTGATAGAAAATACTTTAAATGAGGATTCCATACAGTGCTGCATTTGCATTATTCATTGTTTCCTTTAAAATAACTTATTCTTGCAATGTCTTATTGATCTTTCAGAAGTTATTTTTAATACTATTTTGACAAATAGATGTCCCATCTTACTCCAGACTGAGTAACTGAAAAATAATGAAGTTGGTCTAAAATGATCATTTCTTATTTATTTTAATCAAATTCTTCAAAATTCTTTGATTGGCTCTTCACTATAGTGCCACCAATGTAGATCGAGTACACATAGAATAAAGTGTACACCTTCAGTAATGTTCTTACTTTATAGTATTTGCTCACGTTTGCTAAAGCTTAAATTTGATTCAACAAAGAACTTTTGGTTTCGTAATTTGTTTCTTTCATCTTTTAATGTTTAAATTTTGATATTTTATTCTCTTCCAGTAAAACATTGTTTATGCTTCATACATGTCATGTTTGCTAAGAATTTCTTGAATAAAATTTACATCAACATGATAGTTTTTTCTATTTCTTTTGTGTTATTAAAAGAATATATAGTCGTTGATTTATGATCTTCAACAAGAGAAGAAATTTTATAATAATTACTCTTAGTTTGTTTAAGATATTTTCCAAGATATAAAATTATACTCAAATGACATCTTTAGCTGGCTAAGACCATATGGAATGGTAGACTTATTCTCTAGGACTCAAATTACAATTTATCTCAAGGATGGCAATTTAAACATTGGTTTTGAATTTAATTATTAGTTATTTTTAATTATAGAATTCGGAAATAAAAATACTATTAAGTGATGATATTGAGATGTTTTTGACAAAAAAAAAAAAGAGAAAAAAAATTGCAATCTAGTAGTTAGCATCATAAAGCATTCGATAATTGAGCATCCTCTTATAAAACTAGTGAGTAATAAACAAAATGCAATTTCTCTATTATAAGTATATTTAAGTTGTAGTTAATTTTTTTGCCATATATGCATAAAAATAAGATAATTATTCTAACAAAACATCCCTGGCAAAATCTATCTTCTTACAAATATAATAATAATAATATGATTATTAAGATTTATTGTTGTCAAGATTTACAGAGCATTAATGGACATACTATTCACATTATGTTTTTGATTTGTGGTAAATCAAATTTCAAACTGAAAAAAAAAACGTATTAAAATGATATCTTAAAAAATATATATATCTAATCTTATGTTGTATACTTTGTATAGAATCTTAAAAATTATTCGATTTGAAAATTTTCGTGTCCTTAATACTAATTTACTATTAAACGTATTCTCATTACCATTTTATCTCCCAAATTAAATATCATTTATAATTTAACTCATAAATTTTAAAGATAAAATTTCATTGACATAATTATAAGTTTAAAAAAATAATAATAATAATAAACTGAATGGAATAAGGACAGAAGTTGTTGGGACCGTGGATCCGATCTCCGCTCTGGCGCTATCACTGTTAGCTTTACGCGTTCCACTAGATACGGCAAGCTCTTTTAATTTAGATTTAGGGCAGTAAATGATGGGACCCTTATGAACAAATTTGATGTTTGATTCCGTAAAATTCGTTTATATTTAATTATAAAAAATATATAAAAATAAATAAACTTAAATATTAATGAATTCGAATTGTTAATGTATAAATAAATTTATTTATTAATTTATATAAAACTTAATTGTTAAAATGGTATATACAAAAAAAAAAAAATCATGAATAATTTTATAATTTTTATATACATATTAGTTTGGAAAAGAACTATGTGGATGATCAAAAACGATGATGCAGCCGAGAAGGATGACAACGAGGAGGATGACTCATTCACTGTAAGATTAATACAAGCGTTATAGGGGACACCAGAAAGAATTCCGGTGTAGCCTGCTCCGACGCTCAAGTCATAGAGAGAAAATTTATCTTTTTTGGTGTGAATTCAAGAGATTCCGAAGAAGTTTACCTATCTTTTACCTTATCTTATGCATGAGGCTTGCCCCTCTGCTCGTAAATGTTTCCGCCTTTATGAACGTGTGTTAAATGTTACCGCGTTAACTGTAGTTCAGTTACCATAATCATGAAGAGACGGTTTACAATAGGTGTTTCCGTTAATGCCAAGCTCCCTCTCTTCTTTCATTAATGTTCGCCGAAATTCCCAAGGAAGGAAGGCGGCAAGAAAATAAACTCTTCACCTAAGATAATCTCCTCTGGGCTTTTTCTTAAAGCGGCTTCGAGTTTATGTGTCCAAGATGGCCTCGACTGCTACATGTCCGAGATGATATCGGACCTGAGCTGATCTCGGCTATTATCTGTTCGAAGTGCCATCGGACCTGAGGTAACCTCGGATACTATCTATCTGAGGTGGTCCGAGTCTTTAGGCCCGAGGTGACCTTGGCTATTGCCTGCTTGAGGTGACTCCGGGTTGTTTAACCCGAAATGACCTCGGTTTACTACCTTACTAAGTATTTTCTAGGGACAAGGCACGCGGGATATCTCTCGCCTCTTTTCATCCGAATCACATATTTTTAAAATTTAAAATTTATAATATATGAAAAATCAAAAATTAATCTAAATTTTATGAAAAATAAAAATTTAATTGAATAATATTTTTTATAGAATCTGGGTGTATCGTTCGATCCAATTAGTCAGACAATTCGGTTTCATAAATCGGTCTGATAAATTGAGAAGTACAATCAATTCTTCAGCCAGTAGTTAATATCCTAGTGCCGTAATTAAAATTTGAAAGAACCGTGGGTGCGTCAGCAATGGTTTCTTGTTGTTGCACTCTGGATAAGTTTGACGTTGATTTGAGTCCGATAAAATTTTACTATTTTATTAAAAATTTAACCTTAATATTAATATTAATCAATTTTTAATTAATTTAGTAAAGTCTATAATAAAATTACATTAATATCCTTTATTATTTTTACACTGAAAATAATTTCATAATTTTAAATAGGAATTTTGAGTTCGAGACTTAGCTGCGACGTATTAGTGAAAGTTTTTTCTCATTAATCAATCATGGATTTAGAGTTCGAGATTCAACAATGACATATTATTGAATTTTTTTTCATTAATCAGTCAGGAATCTAGAGGTCGAGACTCAGCTGTGACATAAATAATATTAGAAATTTTTTTTATTAATAGGTATTCATACATTATATATTATCATGATTGTCTTTAGTCCCACATCTTGGGATTGACAACACCACGAGCGTGGAGAAGCTTCAATAAATACCTTAGATTTTAATAATTGATATATAAAATTAAATTAATTTTTTACGAGGGAGGTTCTCGTGACGTAAATAAATATACCTTGATGATATATTAATAAAGTGATATATTGCCGTATAATAGTTTGATATAATAGAAAGATTTAAAAAGTACACATAGATTTGGTAATAGATTAATTAAGACACTTATAGTATAATATATATAAATTTGGTAATGGATTTGGTAGTAGGTTAATGAAGAATCTGAACGAAAGGTCAAAGGTCGATAAGGAAAGATACTGAGACGGACAATATATTAAGTAAAGAAATCATATTAAATAATATAAGAAAATGTATGATTATTTTTTTACATTTAGTGTAAATTTTTGATTAAATTAAATTATTTTAATCAAAACGACTACTCGACTCTTCTAACACGTGGAATGTTCCAACAACTTATTTTTGGTTTCATAGCCATCAAGTTCACTCCTATTCCTATAGACCCCTATCTACTACGACACATCAACCTTTTCATCCGATTGTGTCCGTCGACGACTGGCCGGATCTCGTACTCTTTGAACGGTCGGATCAAGTTCGTAAAATTGGTCTACTAGCTACTGTCTACGAGCGTGGGATCAGCGAGATCTGGTGTCTTCTTTTAATTTCCAGTTTAATTCCCTAAATGGATATTACCTATCGCGAAGGTTCCCTTGGCGTCCTACTCATCCGTTCGATCTCCATGGCTGGACACGTGGCGCTAAGCCACCCGTGATCCTCTTTAATTCTTTCAATTTTCGGTCGCCTCTGTCCGCGCCTATTTAGGCAGCCCCGATCCCCCTCCCTTCTCACTGAACCATCGCGAGACGATTCTCGAATCGTGATAGCTCTCGCTCTTCTTTCGGTCTTCTTCTTTCGGAGGTGCCGGCGATGGCGGGGGAGATAGTTGATAAGGTGTCGCCCCTCGGGAAGACGAAACAGGCGCCGATTCGGGCGGCGTACGTGACGTTCCTGGCGGGAGACGGCGATTACGTGAAGGGCGTTGTAGGACTGGCAAAGGGGTTGAGGAAGGTAGGATCCGCCTACCCGTTGGTGGTGGCCATGCTCCCCGACGTGCCGGAGAACCACCGCCGTCTCCTCGTCTCTCAGGGCTGCACCGTCCGTGTGATCGAGCCGGTTTACCCGCCGGAGAGCCAGACCCAGTTCGCCATGGCGTATTACGTCATCAACTACTCCAAGCTCCGCATCTGGGAGGTAATTAATTAATTAACTAATTAATTAATTAACCTCTCTGTTTTCTTCATTTGGGATCATCGGAGTTGATCATCGTCATTGTCGTCGTGCGTTGGGCAGTTTGTGGAGTACAAGAAGATCGTGTACCTCGACGCGGACATTCAGGTGTACGAGAACATCGATTACCTGTTCGATCTGCCCGACGGTCGCTTCTACGCGGTGATGGACTGCTTCTGCGAGAAGACGTGGAGCCACACGCCGCAGTACGAGATCGGCTACTGCCAGCAGTGCCCCGACAAGGTGGCATGGCCTTCCCGAGTAGAGCTCGGCCCGCCGCCCTCCCTCTATTTCAACGCCGGCATGTTCGTGCACGAGCCCAGCCTCGCCACCTGCGAGTCTCTGCTCGCCACCCTCAAGATCACACCTCCCACCCCCTTTGCAGAGCAGGTTTTAACTGGTCAATTTCTTAATCGAAATCGGCTATCGTGTCGAGATTGATAAGGTGTCGTTGCAGGATTTCCTAAACATGTTCTTTGAGGACATCTACGAGCCAATTCCTCTGATCTACAACCTGGTGTTGGCGATGCTCTGGAGGCATCAGGAGAACGTGGAACTGGAAATGGTCAAAGTGGTTCACTACTGCGCTGCGGTATGATACTGCTAGTTAAATAATTAATTGATCAGTCGATTGATTGATGGTATGTAATGAGCTACAGGGGTCGAAGCCGTGGAGGTACACTGGGAAGGAGGCGAACATGGATCGAGAGGATATCAAATCGCTGGTGAAGAAATGGTGGGGCGTATATAACGACGAGAGCCTGGACTACAAGCCGCCGGCTTTGGTGAGGGTCGCCGCGACGACGGAGGTGGACGAGGGGCTGAAGCAGGCGCCGCTGCTCGCGGCGCTGTCGCAGGCCGGGGCGGCTACCTACGTGGCGGCTCCCTCGGCCGCGTGACGACGTGTGCTTATTACGTGGCGAATTCGCTCGCCCCAGCCCCGCCAACTCGTGACGTGTGCTTATTATGATTTATGCTCTTGGTTTTTATCTTTCCTTAAACCTCTTTTCTATTGGGGGATGGATGGTGTTTTGATGTGTATTAAGGCTAATGTGAATCTGCTGGAACTAATATTGCTTTGAACGACAATAATGGTACGAGTTTTCTATTCAAAATTAAAAATAAATAAATAAATAAATAAATAATCAAAAATAAAGTAAATTATGCCGATCTACTTTTAATTTTAAAAATATGCTAATTCAATATATTTAATTATTTTAATAAATATTTAGAGTTGTAAATAAATCATAAATAAAATTAAAATTGATAAATCATGTTCATCAACATTTGAATCAAGTTTGATAAATCATGTTCACTTGAATCAAGTCCAAGTCATATTTGAATCAAGTTCAAATCAGACTTGAACAATTAATCATTTCAACAAATTTATTTTGGCTAAAATATATTTAACCTTGTATTTTCTATCTATTAATATTTTGCCCAATACTTAAAAAATAATATTTAATCTTCTTTTTAATTAAAAGTTAGATGTGAGAAATGTTATAAAACATAACATTCTACTACCACATCAAATAAAAAAGATTAGCAACTCTAACTGGATAACTAGTCAAAACTTATTCTACTACCTCATCAAATAAAAAAAAGTTAAAATTTTAAATTGATGAATCAAAATAAAAAATAAAAATAGAATAAAATTTATCTGACATAAAATAAATAAAAGATAATTGTGCTATTATTTTTTTATTATTATTTTTTGATAATAAACTTAAGAGGAAAACCCACATTGACCATTATATATTTCGATAAAAATACTCACAAAATTCATACATAAATCATAAACAACAAAAAAACATCAACCACCCTTACCAAATCAAAGAGGACCAAAATTCTTATTTATCAATTTAGAATTCTGTATTTTGTTTAGTGAAGGTCGTGGAATGAATTTTTAATTGGAGACCCCTTTTAGAGTTGTTGTTCTTCTATTATTTATGTTGGTGGATGTGTGTATGAATTTTATGAGAATTTTTACTGAAAAATATAATAGCCAATTAATGTTTTTTTAGATCTGACTTTTGATTAAAGGAGATTAAATATTATTTTTTAAATCAAAAGACAAAATATTATTGGATTAGAAACACATAGGATTAAGTATATTTTAGCCATTCATATTTTAGATTCTCGCTTTTACAACCGGCCGGAAAAGTATCTAATGGATTTGTTGCATGCTTGACCATAAAAACGCATGGCTGCGGGTCCAGAACTGCGATTGATTGGGCTGCACAGCCGCACAATGATAACGTAAAATGAGAACAGCTAGCTGAGGTCACATATAAGAATCAAATTGCTGAAACATCGCCATTAATGAATGATGATATCTATTTATGAAGATTTGAAGTGTTTCCAAAGCTTCCACATATTTCTCACTCTGCCAGTAAACATCGAGTGTGTTCAAAGCATTCACATCCCATTATGAAAATAGCTACAAAGAAAATTATGGGAGGAAGAGTACGTCTGATCAGTGCTGTGGGGCAAATCATGTTGATGTTTAAGCTTAACGGCCATCCATACTGAGATGATAATGCCCTTTGAACAATTGAACTCCTACTGAAAGTTATTCATTTTAGCAGTTCAATTTGGGCTTCCAGTAACAGCAGCCCAAATGGGTTTAATTCAATTGGTCTCTTTTGTTGATGTTTTCTTTTGAAAAATTCCGTCTATTCTAATCTATATTTCTTGGTTTCGAGAAGACAATAGATCGGATAAAATAAACATCATGCCAATTGTTTGGGTTAGGCATTGAGTGTGACTAAGTTGGAGAGGATAATCCGATCGTTCAAGCAACTTAGTTCGGCTTGAACATGGATTGCTTAAGAAGGACCATATGCATTGAATCGGCCATAAGTTGTCTATTTCAAGTCACTTAGCTTGACCTTGAAATTGGATGGCTTAACAAGATCCAATGTGCTTGAATTGATCAATAAATTGGTCTTATATGTAGGTCAAAGTGGCTCGATTGGAGTTTCCTATAGGTGCCTAATGTTGGACAATCTGTTGTTGAAGTTATTGAGATATTCACCGAATTTAAATTACATCAAATTAAATTCAACTTATCTGTTCAGATGACCTGAGCAGATAAATCTCAAGCTGCCAGCTAGGATTGATTTCTGCTAAGTGCTAAGTTGCCTAGGCGCAGCGCGACCGAGCAGGTAGAGAGGACCGAGTGTGTAGAGCGAACGAGCAGCGTGCGGCCGGGTGAGCAAAGAGGTCGATTTGCCAATCGGGCAGAGTCTCCGACCAACTAAAGCTTCTTAGCAAACCGAGGTCTACGATTGACGCAATTTCCTTAAAACAGATTCCCCCCATCTCCGACTGTGCTTCGAGGTTTTCTAAGGCCGTCTATTTCCCAGGATACAATTGTTAACCGTGATTCCGGCCAAACATTGGTGGTCACAGCAAATCGACAGATACCTGATTGCTATCACGGGTACTCTGCCGAGTAAGAGATGCACGCAGAGAAGGAGAGAGAGCGTATGTGGCGAGCTTCCGCTTTTCCTTCGGCTTTCTTTTTCTTCTTTGTTCAAGATCCAGTCTCCTTATATAGGAGCTAATATTGAGCTCGTCATTAATTTTATATTAATACTTCTGTTCCACTCTTG
>JBAMIE010000022.1:6239044-6253424 GCA_037177295.1 Kaempferia parviflora | reverse complement strand
TTTACAAACTATTATAACAACTATAATTAAATATTATACATTATAGTATTTATATGGTAGCTACATTATCGTTAATGGAAATCCTTATAATAATATTGAAAATAAAGGTATTTTTTAGAAAAGTTAAACGTTCTTTTATTTTTATTTTTATTTTTTTCATTTTGTTATCATAAAGTAAAAATACAATAGATATTATTAACCCATATCCTAGTTATTATTAAACAATATCCTCACAATCTCTTGTAGCAAAGTGATTAAGCTAATCACATATCCACACAATCTTGTAGATAGAAAACCAAAGAGAAACAAAAATATAAGAAGGAAAGATAACATGAAACAAATGCCTCGTGGAGGCGTAGGGAAGCTCAATCTGTGCCGTTGCTGCAATCACTGTCGCCGCAGCTGCTACTGTTTTCGTACACGCACAGCACCTTGCACTTCACCACCCCGCCGTCACCGTCGCTGTACAGGTGGAACCCGGGCGCCACCATCGTCCGCACGGTCGCCGGCGTCACCCTCCGCACTCGGTCGGCCGCCGCGTCCTCCATGTACCGCCCATCGAAGGCCATCCCCTGCTCCGCCTTCAGCAGCGGGACCGCCGGGTGCACGGACCGCGCCATCAGCCGCACCACCCACGACCATTTGGCCGCGCCGAAGAAGGCCTGCAGAAGCGGCTCCGGCCACGGTCGCGCCCATTCCACCGCCGCCACCACCTCGCTCATCTTCCGGTCGCAGAAGCGGCTCAGTCCCTCGCTGTAGTGCCGCGTCCCCCTGAGCAGCACCTCGTCCCAACGAAGCCGGTTGACCGCCTCGTAGCCGGCCCGGCTCGCCTCGCACCGGGCCGCCGGCTCGATCGGTCCGGCCCCCTCCTCGGCGTCCTCCTCGAAGCCGGCGTGGAAAATCTGGTTCAGCAGCGCCTCCATGTGGAAGAGAGGGTTCCGATCGTAGGGTTGGATCAGGGACGCGACCCCACCATCGGAGACCCGGAGGTGAGCAATTAGCGAGCGGGCGAGGTGCCGCACGTCCGCGCGGCCGTCGGAAACGGCCCGGCGGAAGACATCGGCGGGGAAGGGGGAAGCCCTAGGGTCGGAGGGAAGGAAGGCGGTCCGGAGGTCGCGGCACTGTGACTCGAGTAGGAGGATCTTCGTCTCGAGCTCGGCGAGCGAGATCCGGAGGCTGGAGGTCTCGTGCAGGGCCTCGTCGCGCTTCCGCGCGGCGTGGACAAGCTTCCTCGACATCTCTTCCGCGACCATGCGCCACTTGTCCTCGGCGGCCGGCGTGGGGCTCCGGCGGGTGAGGGAGAGGACCAGCGAGCGAAGCAGGCCGCCGGTGTCGGGCGAGGATGAGGGAGGCGTAGGACGCTGCCGCTGATGGCGGCGGGCCGGAAGCTCGACCGGCGCTGAGCTCGGGCGGCACTTGTCGCAGGCGATTGAGACAGCCTCGCATTCGGTCCGGCCGCCGCGCTGCCGGCCCGAGGCGGCGGAGCGGTGGAGGGGAGTGGGTTTGTGAACGTAGCTTGCGGTGTATGGCTTCTCCTCCGCGGCGGCGTCCCTCTCGTGCCCTGGAATCTGCGGCGGCGGCGGCGGCGGCGGCGGCAACATGGAAAACTTCAAACTTCAACGAAAGCGTCAAAATTAAGAACAGGAGGCGAAGGCTGTTGAGCGAGGAGGAAGATAAAGGAAGGAAGAGGAGGCCGATCAAATAAAAAAAATAATGCAAATAACTGAATCAGAGATGAGATTCCAGTTGGTAAAATTTTCGACTAAGAAGAACTTCTTCAATCAAATAATAGAGACGATACGATAATTAACAGGAGTGGGACTGGTGACAGACGACTGAAGCATGTGAACCACATTTATTACACAATACTGTTGCATGGTCCCTTCTCCTCCATGCTTCAAATTCGAATCCACTCAAATTCGATTTTGCCCCCGGATGCTCATGCATTTCAATTCTCAACTAAAGTGTATTACAGTGGGATGACAGGAAAACTTCCGTAGGATCAATCATCTCCAAAAATTAATCTGCTGAAGGATTAGATACATTACCTGGTGCGGTTAAACGTGATGAAACTCAAAAAGTTGAATTGGAGAGAGGGAATGAAGCGGCTTTAGTCACAGCAATTATACTAGGGTTTTTCATTTTTCTCGCTGCAGGTCCTCCGGCTTCTGAGAGTCCAGCGCGGCAGATTCCAGTGCACAGTTTTGTCATGAGAAGTTGTCGCAGTGGATGCTGCTACACCCTTGTTTGTTTGCAAGGGTGGTAATTTTTGCTAGCTTTCACACACACACACACTGACTGTACAAACTGTACTAGAACAGTAGATTTGTTCCAGAATTTTGACACTTTTCTCTTGATCTACCATTTCTCTTGCAGTGAAGCGTCGTGAGATGAACGAAATCTTTGTTTATTTATTTAGAAAGAAATTAGGTGTCTAGTTTAATATCAAGGGCAAATACCTAGATTAGTCTATGTTTTGTTGGGATGGTCTTGGGTATCTCTAGTTAGTTTTGTCCTGAGCAGCTTCCATTGTTGGACGTTATGTTTTTGTGATCGCTATTGTTCTATTCGATGACACAAACAAAATCTAATAGCATTGAGAAATATCAGTGTTATTAATGATGTAGATGATTAAACATGTGAGGATTTCCCCCTTTACCACATACAAAGTGCAGTATTCCCTTGTTGTAGGCCTTGAACTTCCACTGGAATAAACGAGGAATATCCAACGGGTCCTGGTTCAATATAGATCCAGTTGCATATCGTAGAAAATTGCAATTAAGATATCCAAGGAAAATAATTTCATTGAAACACACCTTTGTCTGCACCTTTATGGACACTTTTTGAAAGTCTTGATTTTTCACTGTGGTAGACAATAAGAACATGCATATAGCTCCCTAACTTCTGACTTCTGTATGGTAACTTCCACCCATTTTCAGATTAGCTGATGATGCTGCAGGGACTGCAAACTCTTCACCAAGTGGATTTTGCCTCATTGTTACTGACAACTTTCATTGGTATAACGACTTGTCATTGCTTCACAATGCAAGAATGATATTTCATCAAGGCGATGATTAATTCACAGCGGCTTAAGATTGCAAAGGCTACACTAACTGTTCACGGTTGTACTCCATCTTTGGTCAAACCAGAGAAGAAGAAAATTAAACTCAGCATCCACCTATTGTATAAAATATTTTCAATTTTGTAGACAGTTACTGTATAAATTTCACTGGAACACTCTTTCTACTGCCAACGTTTCTCACTTCTGGCAGGCGACGGCTTTGTAACACGATTTGTGTATTTTCTTGAACCTGACATTGCAAGAGGAATTTTCAGGAAACCATAACTATAAACAAAGAAAAAATATATTTAAATAGAAATGCTAGAGATTCATTATATATAACTCTCTTCTTTTTCCGCAACTAAAACTAATCTTTTCAACATAAAAAAATTATATAACTATAGCTTTATGCCTTCTTGCTAAAGTGGCAAAAATATAACAGTGATATATTCATTACTTGTTATTTTCAATCAGAAGAAAACAAGTAATATATAAGCACCTAAATTGTAAGAAAAATAATGTTGGATGATTTCCGAAGGAACTTATCAAATTAGCTGTGATTCTAAACATTGGCACAACTATTGATTCTCTTTAAAAGTTGGATGCCAATTATACTATAATAGATATGCTCCTAAGATTAAGAAGACTAAGTATTTAAACATTCAAGAGACTGCGCATTCTTCAAAAAAAAAAAAAAAGTTGAACACTTATTTTATGCAATGGTTGAAGGCCAAACTTACTTGAAGGCTTTAATGCATCTTTTATCTTTTTCTGGGAGACGGTATTCTGTCCAATCTTTTTTGGAGGTGGTTTAGATATTTTTGCTGGAGTTCTAATCCTGCATTTATCATATTCATTGGTTATACCAGCTGACAGAAAGTCAATTCATAGACAAATACTAAAATAAATGTAAGGAACATAACAAGTGAACAAGAAGTTAGTAGAGGGATGCAGAAAAGGGAAAATTTAAAAGTATTAACTCTTTCTCTTTAGAAGTTTCTGATGGTTTCTTTTGTTCAGGGAAGAGGGAAAACTCAACAGCACTGCTCATTGAACCATTTGTATCAGTTCCCATGGAGAGTACACTGTCAGATATGTCACTTAACAGCACTGTATCTTCATCACGAATACCCAAAAGTTCTACATCTGGAGAACTAGGACAATCCAGTTTCTGTTCTGTTGGAAGTGAAAATCCGTGTCTCTGGTATTTACTATCTTCTGCAGACCGTGTACTAGATTCAGAATGATCTCCATTCCCTGAGTTATTCTCATGACTTTTGGCTGTCTTACTTCTGTTCACTGGCTTTCGTCCCAATATTCTTTGTTTTGGTTGTACGGTAGTACCTAAGGTTGATATGCCAGCAGGAGGAGAAGAATTTTGTTTCAATGGACCCTTATTATGTCTTTCTATTTTTACACTAGGAGATTGTGATCTGAGAAGTTTCAGTTGTTTCAGCTGTTCAATCTCCTCTTCTTTCCTTGCAATTGTATCTTTAAGTGATGTTACCTGCAAGTCCAAATCAATGATCAGAGAAACATTTTGGACTTGGTCATTATCAATTTCCTTGAAAATTTAAACAATAACTGAGATGAAATCAGTTCTTGTTATCCATGGTTTGGTTCACTTCATCCAAACCTCAAAACTAGAGTTATCTGTGACCGTGCTTTAGCTACTTCTCAATGTGGATAGACCTCAGGAACACAATATGCAACAATGTCCAACATGCTTAACTCAAAAAGTTACTTGATTGCATTTGCTTGAAAATTGAATTTTATTTACTACTCAAATTGCATATTAAAATTTTCAAGATTTCACAACTATTATGTAACACTAATTTAGTTTCACACAGTTAGTTGTGAAGCTTTATAAGCTTATTTTAGACGAATTAGCTATTATTAATTTTGGCTTAAGCAATTTGGATCTGTGACTAGACATGACAAGTTAATAGACTATTTTTCTAATCGATGTGGAGTATGACAATTGGTATCTCAGTGGACCTAATCCTAGACTAGGCATGGTGAGATATTGGAAAGGTGTTACCTGTGTATTGGTGTATCCACCATTGGATCTTACATATTATTGATTAGGGAGAATTTTGGGCTTTGAGTTGAAAATTTGGATTTTGATGAAGACATAAGCCTTAAGTGGGGATCAGAGACAATTCTGGTTATGAAATGAGAGTTTGCGTTTTGATTGGAACACCAAACCTTGAGAGGGAGATAATAACATCTCAATTTAGCGTGTGAATTATGGATGAGTTTTACAAACTTAGACGAATTAGCCATTATTAACTAGCTTAAACATTTGGGTTGATGGTTATATCTGACAAGCTGATAGGCCAGTTTTCTCTTCTAAGAAGGGCATGACATATCCACTTTTATGTTTTTGGATACTTTCTGTTCAAATAAATTGAAGCTTTCATATATTGCTCATCTTGGGTGGTTGAAGCACTAGTTGTTGAGTTTACCCACATTTTCTTCAAATGTCAACTTGTTCATTGCCACAAATCAAAGAAAACCACTGATGGTTTGTAATTCATTTTCCAAGCATTGCCATTGATAGAGGGAGATGAAGTTTAACAGCTACTAAAGTTGTTACTAAAAAATCTAACTCTGAAACTCAATTATTTTGAATGCACACATGGACTGTAACTACAGCTTTGTGCAGGCATCCAAAACAGAAAATTAAATAACCAAACTAGACAAACCCAATCATAAATTCTGATTTATCACACTATCTGTCAGTTTACACACACACAGAGATTAGAATACACATATGTAATGTGACTGCAGTTTTGTGCAGGTATCCAAAACTGAAAACTAAAGGAATCAAACTAGACACATATACATCTGCAGTTACACGCACACTATTAATATTTTGAATACACATATGCAATGTAACTAGGGTTTTGTGCAGGCATTCAAAACTGAACCAAAATAAATCAAACTAGGCACATCCAATCAAAAATTTTATCTATCATCTTATCTGTAATAACAAGGGCATATATATATAATGTTATGTTTTTTCGGTTTATATATAGGCTTGGTTCACAATGGAAACTTATTGGTTTCAATTTCAGAGACGTTTATAATTTTATTGAGAAACAGATAACCCAAGTCTGTCCACATCTAATTAGTCTAATTTGTTTAGTAGCATGAAAAATCATTTCTGGTTGAAATCTTGTGTTGGAGATATTTTTGTGATTAATATTCAAATATTCCAGTAATTTATTTCAATGGAAAAAAATTCAATTAATGGATGTTTTTTAGTTGAGATGAAAACTTTTCAGTTTATGATCATAAATGCAAAACAGAAAAGTACCAGCCTACATTGCTACCTGTTCTATCAAGTCTCCAACTTCCTTGCCTTCTTTTTGGCTCCTTGCTGCACCTAATTCCACCCCATAAACCCTTTCAGCAAATTTCAAGGTACTGAAGGTCTCAGAGTAGGATCTTACATCTGGATTTATCTGAACAAACATAAGTGTCTTAGCATGTCCACCTGCATAATTGGTGTCTAAGTCAGGAAACAAACTCAACATTATGTCACAATCTAAACAAGAAGATTGCATGGGCACCTAAAGAACTTTGTAGAACTTGAGTAAGCTTGCTGTTTCTAAATGGTACATAAGGGCTTTTCTGTGATAGAGCAAAGATAACATCCCCAAGAGCAGATAAAGATTTGTTGATATGTTGTGCTTCCTTGAGCCTGTCACCAATGACTTCAGAGCGGTCAACGCGCTCACTTCCAGCAAGATCAACCAGATAGAGGGAGCCACGCAAAGTGGTTTCACTTCTCAAATCTGTTCCTCGAACATGAACACTAAGAATACTGTAACAAAACAACATATGTAACTGTTGAAAAAAAAACACACATACGAGATAATAGATGGATATAATAACACAACTGCACATAGTTGACAAGAAGCCAGAACCTGTGTGATCGGCTGCTTCTTTCATTTAAAGCGGTAGCACAAATAGCCCTGTTAGTTTGTCCTATTTTCATCAGTTCCAGAACATCAGAAGTTGATTCAACAGGATGGATACTGGCATCAGGGACAGCAAGACCATTGGGTTGAGTAGCCGCCATAATACCGAGTGTGTGATAGTTAATTGAAAACAATCAAAGAAAATTTAGGGAACTGATTCCAGAACCATTGAAGAACATGAATAAGGGAAAAATAAGAACAGAAGGAAAAAAGTGACATAAAAATGCCCTAAACTGAAATGTTATATCAGATAAAATTTTAAAGATTTTCCTCAAAGGCAGGCCCTAGAACATAAAAATCGTAATAAAAGACGTAGAATTAAGGATATCTCCGTTGTGGGCCATGATTTGCAAGGAGATCACGCACTTGTTCGTTATATATTTCAACCATTTGAACACTCACTTCATGCATAAAGGTGCCTCTTCTATTCTGAGAAATATTAAAAAGGTCATTGAGAGCTCGATAGTTTACGCCCCATTCTTTCTCGGATCCTCCATTAGGCCCTGTCTGGAAAAAGAATTTTAGTTTCACAATAGAATAATTTTGCTAAGGGACGGAAATGCTGAGGCAATTCCATTATCATTGGAACATCAACAGTACAGCTAAAGATGAGAATAATACAAACTCAGATTACCATTGTATATGTTTTTCCTGATCCAGTTTGACCATAAGCAAATATACAAACATTGTAACCATCAAGAACAGATCGTATTAAGGGTCGTGTGTCTAAAAAGACCTCCTCTGCATACATAAAAAATCATCCGTTCAGACTAGATGGAACCACTCTGAAATTACATAATCATAGCGATAGTATTGTCCTGATCAATAAATAAACTCTTCCATAAGATCAAAACCTTGAGTAGCAGAAGGACCAAACACCTTGTTGAAATTGAACTTTCTTTTACCATCTTTTCCTGGTTTACTTGGATTTACAAGAACTAGCTCACCATTCTCACCAATACACTCTATAGTTTTTTGTCTTTTGTTTTCTTCTTCAGAAAGAAATGGCCTTATCCGACAATAAACTCTAATATTTCCTGTCATAAAAGTATAAGAAAACTGAGTCAAGAATCTAAATTGAAGGTCAATAGTAGACACTCTCATGCTAAATGGACACCTTTTAGTTCCTGGACCTCATTATATAACTTCCGGTTTTCTGCAAGAACATCATGATAACAGTCTGCTGCATCTGTTAATGCTTTCAGCTTTTTCCCTATACAGAAACCAGAGAGATAATTGAAAACAGAAAAGGTCAAAATATGAAAGTTAAAAGTGATTAGTAAAAAATTCTTACCGAGATTAGTGAATTCTTCAAACCATCTTTTTTCTGTATCTGTAATTTCATGCTTCATAGAATCATAGGATCCCCGCAAACCCTGGCACAACACCCGATTGCTCATTTCTTTATGTTGCATAAGGAAAAAAATCAGTTGAGGGTGAAAATGAAATACCTGAACTGACTGCAGAAGTGAAGTTATGAAACTTTGGAAAATGCCTTCCTTCTTGCTCCAATTATGATATTTAGATCTTAAATCTACTTCTATCTCTTCTCTTCTTAACTTTGATTCTGATAATAGATGTTCAGCGTCCTTTAACCTTTGCTTCAACTCCAGCTCAGAATCCTTGGCATTCTTTTCTAGCCGCTGAAGCTGTTCTTGATGTGCCCTTTTCATTGTTTCTAAAGTCTGCTTAAGTTTTGAAACTACTTTGTCGCTATTTTCCTTTTCCTTAATTACACTAATGATATCTTCAGAATGTAATTGTTTTTCTTCAGCTTTCGATATTTCATCCTGTAGGACCATGATTTATAATGTCAAATGAGTAAATAAGAATATTTTTTATATTGGTCTATGAAAACTTCAATTAGACTTAATTGGTCCAGTAGCATGCTTCAATTTCTCTTCGGGATCCCTACTTTATACTGTTTTTGCCCATTATTACGGGTAAAATTTGAAACTTGAAAAGAGTATTCTGTGTGAAACCTTTGTTTGGCAATTATCTGAATTAGAACATTGAACAATAAAAATAAGCAATCAGAGTGGACAAAGTTGTTCACTCAGATTTTATTAATACTAGAAGTCTATTATACACTGCATCTGAAGATGAGCTACATCAACTCCTGATAAAAGCTACAGCAAGGACCAGGCCACCAAGCCAAGACCAATCAAACAGAAGTCAGAAACATGATACATAGATTAGAAAGACCAACAATCCGTCTGGGTTTAGGCTGATGTCCCAGGGCAAATTAGACCATGACCTTGTTTGAAGCTTTGGTGGCCATGAAGCATGAGTTCCATCATTATTGAGGATATCATAGGCCACTCTGGTTAAGTATCCGAGTTGTCCTTCAAGATACCATCACAAAACATCCAAGGGGTTAACTAAAGGTTTGGAAGGAAGGAGTACCTCTAACAATAATGCAAGACCGACAAGGAGAGCTACATCTAGGAAGTCAATGTTCCAGCACCACCATGGCCTATGTTATTTGTACTTGGATGGAAATAGGAGAGAAAAGAAAAGAAATGAAATATCCATTTCATTTTTTTTTTTATTTGGAAGGAAATACAGAAGAGTAGATTCCATCCATATCCTGTATTTATTTCTGCCCAAATTGAGTGGAAATATATGGAAATAGAATTTACACCTCATAGCCACAAAAACAAACAAGTTTCTCTCTCCTTTCAATTCCGTCTAAATAACCAAGAAAAAAGAAAGAGTCAAAAATGAAATAATAAAATAGCAAGTACTCTTTCTTCAAGCAAGTCAAATATTTCATGAGTGCCACTATTCAAACATCACTTTATAGTTCAGTAGATAGACTTAAACTTATGGTGGAGGGGCCGCTAAGGTGATGGCTTCACCTTTTGCTGCACTAGATAGACTTAAAGCTTGATTAGTGACAAAACAGTACGCTCAGATAGATGATGTTAATTACATGCATCTTTTTTTCAGTGTTATGATTGGTACAGTTACTCTTTTCTCACCTTGATATCATCTCAATGATCATTAAATAGCTAGATATCAAGAATGTTTTTCTACACAATGAATGATGCATATATGAAGAATCCTTCTTGTTATGTTGTTCAAGGTGTGTATAACCCCGTGTAAACTGACAAAAATCTCTGTATTGAAGCCATATCCTAGAGCATTGTTTGGTAAATTGAGCTTTGCTCTTATCCAGTTTGACATCACAAGTGAGCTGGACCATTTGATGATTCACAGTTATTTTCAGTTTGGAAAGTGTATTATTTTAAGAGGAATTGATGACCCATAGTAGGTTATTATGTTCTTCTTGGATGAAATCAAATATCTCAGAAAAGAAAAATGACTATGGTTGTGCAGAGGTGATATAAATGGCAGTGGTCTTTGTGACGTGAACTTGTTGGCTCTCAAACAACTAATATTTGAATTGTCTATTGAACTTACTAAATCAATTAAGCTATAGATAATTAAGTTGTCATTAGCATTGCTCCACAATCTTTCATGAGAAGACCAAACATAAAGAATACTACATTTTTTTTGTTAGTTTCAATGACTAATTAGCAAACTTATTAACTAATCCTTTGATAGATGAGGCCTAGTATCAATATCATATATCGATAGATGGGATTATCATGTTTAATTAATTTAGAATGAATTTGAAAATAAAAACAATAAAAAAGACACAACCTTTAGCTGCTGAAGCTGGTTAATCACCATCTGCGACATGAAGAAACAATTCATTAGGTAGGGCTAAAATTGTTTGCATGCATATGAGAGCAATGCCCTGCATTAAAATATAAGTACCCGTGCTTCTTCATTTGATGCATTTACTAATGTTTCAAGCACTTTGATCCTTGATTGAAAATTTTCTTCACGAGCTTTGATCAAATTATTTTGCTGTTGCATGAAAAGGAAGAAAAAACCACTGTAGGGTACCTATTGATAGATTTTATGAATGTGAAACCCAATTTCTTACATTTCGTATATGTTCTGCTTGTGTTGCAATGCGTCTTTCAATCTCATGTATAACCTTTTTCAGAAGGCATGCTACACTCTGGGACAAAAGTCACTAAGATCTGAGAAATGTTTCATCATACTTATGTACATAGGCTACAAAGAGAAACTGGAAAATACAAAAAATATGTGCAGACAAAAAGTAACAGGCCTGAAAGATGGATTAAAATTTCCAAGACACGGATACCTACATAAGGTATTTCCCCATTCACCCTTTCAATACTTTCTTCCAGAATTCCGTGAATGACACTTAAAAGAGATTGAGTGGAGGCATTCTGCAAACAAGTGATTAAATAAATACATGTAAGCAATGATGAACTGATCATGTGAAAAGTGTAAGAACTTATATGAAAACAAACCTCTATCATGGTAGCTTACATCTAAACTGTTTGATTTCAACATTTCTGAAATCTTAGCAGCAGGAAGTTCACTATAGCGTCCTTGCTTTAGCTGGAAAACCTCATGGAACTTATGCCCGCTATGATGAGAATGAGGAGTTGATGGTTCTAACATAATGAGAATTTTACTTAAGAAAATTATGATATAAAATTAAACTTAAATCAACTTTAGAAGTCATATAATTCCAGAAGTTTGATTGTAATGGACATATTCTGGAAGTTTAAGTTGCTAAGAAATGTCTCCATCTTGAGTATTAGAGAAATATATGAATGTTAGTTGCTTAGTTTTATAATGCACATTTTTTTTCATGATCAATTGAGACACAAGTTGTCGGGACTCATGGATTGTTGTTTTATTATCTGCTATAACAACAAGAATTTTTGGTTAAATCAACATTTTGCTTTAATTCACCAGTAGTTAATATTAGATCACCCTAGCTACGGCTTATGTCTACAACCATACCTGAGAAAACAGGACTAGCTCGTAGCAGGTGTTTCAATCGCAAATTTGCAAGGCTGTTTAGTTTGCCCTCTGATGAATCTGCAGACTTTTGTCCACCATAACAGCTATCCTCCCGAAAAAATTTCAGTGACTTGACCCTCTTGAATTCCATTGGTTTTGACCTTTCTCTTGCTTCAACCAACCGATTCAATGGTAACTTTGTATTCTCTTCACTGAAGTTGCAGCTGAGATGATTCTTGAGACACCAAAGACAATATACTACTGCAGTCATAGGCCCCTGATCCCCCAACACATAAAATCAACTTCAATACAACTACCTTATTGCATTTATTCAATCATATGCTAAAGATATATCCATAACTAGAACAAACACCAAAGGAAGGTTAACAAGTTCCAGAGGCTCCTAAGAGCCTTAGAAGGTCATTGTATGTAATCCTTAGCTTCTTCATGTAAAAGGGATTATTTTCCTGACATAAGATCTTGGTTACCTAGTTCGCAAAAGAGTATCATCAAGTAATTGTATGATGCCATGTACACGTCTACCTGTTCAAGGTCTGACAATTTGAATCCTGGCAATCCCATCTGCTCAACAGCCGAAATAAAGCTAGTTATACAATCAAAACGCTTCTCTGTCGAAACACGATTCCCATTACCAACCTGCGTAGTGTTCACGCAACAATTAAATAAGAGAATCTCTCACAGGATCAAAAACATCAAGAACATTTCGGGCGTCATCAGTCAAGAACCCCACCTCTTCCGATCCAAAAAGTCTGAACCTATTAAGGATGCGGGATAATATTGCACCATCGAGCAGCCTCGCCCGGAGGCCTTCCTCCGAAGCATCGCTATCCACGACGAGGTCCGGGAACAAACCGTCGATCCATTCCACCACTTCAGTTCGCCTCTCGGCTGAAAAGAATCAATCCAGCCTCAAATCAGCCATCCCTAAAACAGAATGCGCATCCAAAAAACTGACCCGAATGGTCATCTCACCAGGATTCTCGTCGTCGATTTTCATACATCCCATCTCCGGATCGGCGCATTCTCGGCTCGCCGGAGTGTTGTCGGGCTCAGCCAGTTCAGGCAGCGCCCCGAATTTCATGGGGCGGGCTGGCGATCGGACGACCGACCGAAAGAATCCAACAGAAGGAACTGGGAAACCAGCGGCTTTCGATGGAGAGGGAAGGAGGGAGGCGACATTGTCGCCTGACCTTGTTGCAGCCCGGAAACAACTCCGCGCTACGAGGCTCGATCGTCGGCCTTTCCGCGTCTCCAAAACAAACGCCCTGTCAAATATATGCTATATAACAAGTTTCATTTTGCACCCTATGTTACGCACAATTTTATTTTGCTCTTAAATCTTATAGTTTAAAATATTTAATTTTCCCTAATTTTTTTTTTTCACTTATTCGAATGGTATCGTGAACTCATTAAGTTCACACTGTCTAGTCTAACCCCGCGTGAAAGTTATGCTATAAATCTTTTTCTTTTTTTATATAAAATATAAAAAAATATTTTAATTTTAATATTGTTCTTCTTCCCTTTAAATCTTAATTTCTAGTTAAGTGGAGTTGGAATGAGATATTGAGGGCATAAAGGAAGGAAAATTTTTACATCGCAATAAAATTGTTGTCATATAATCTTGATATCCCCGATTTGAGTTGTGAAAATGACCTTTTATATAAAACGTAAGATAAAACTATGTATAGTAAATCTAATGTGGTTTGATCCTTTTCTAAATTGATATTGATGAAAATTTCGTGCACCGGCTATTTTTTAATAATTGAAAAAATACCAATAGATTCCAAATGATGGGAAAAAAAAAAGGGAGGTAAGTATTCTTGATAAGAGTAGGATGGCATCTTCTCGTGGCGTTTTGTGGTGATTCATTGCACCACTCAACTTTGCCTCTTTGTTGCTATATTCCTTGTGTATCTAGTTGGGTTTTCTTTCTTGGTTTGAACTTTTGACTTGGAGCTTTGATGGCTCCGTGCTAATAATTCAATCAGGAGAATCCTCAAAAATTGTTTGAAACTGTTTTCGAAGAAGAAAGAGAGATCGTTTGAAATTTGTTTTGAGACAAATATTGCAATTTGCTTCTTTATGTGACAAGCTAAACATAGAAAGTCGAAATGGCAAGTAACTTGATTCAGTTTGTGTCTAACTGATCAAATACTTGTAGATTGATCGATTTTATAAACTCATTCTAAACAAAAGGACTTTTTCAAGTTGATTTAGTCTGGTAATCAAGTCAATCTATTAACTCAAGACAGGGTAAAAAAATTGTTGTCCTAAAAGTAACCTCTTGTAAACTATAAAATACAACTACGTACAATAAACTCAATATAATTCCACCTTCCCTCGGGACTGCACTAATGAGAGTTTCGTGCACTAGACTATCTTTCATTAGGTAGATAGTTGTTCTGACGCAATGGAAGAATTATTGTCATGTAACTTTAAGATCACGGGTTTA
>JBAMIE010000022.1:6209729-6226545 GCA_037177295.1 Kaempferia parviflora | reverse complement strand
ATAAAATCCTAACTAACGAGAACCAGGGATGGATCCAGGAATTAGAGTTAGGGGGGGAGCTTGAATATAATAAATTATATATTATTATTATTATTATTATTATTATTATTAAAAAATATAATAAATTATTTAAATATATAACAAAATATATTATACTGTTCAAAGTTGTGCCCTGCGAGATTTTAAAACATAAAATTCATCTATAATAGAATTTACATCTATATCTCTAGCTAAATCTCGTTCAATATAGAGTGTCAAACAGTGTTCAAGAAAATCATCCTCCATTTTATTGCGAAGTGCCATCTTCACATGCTTCATTACTGAAAAGGCTCGCTCAGTAGTGGCGGTAGAAACAGGTAGCGTCAAAATAAGATGAATCAATCTAGTCAACATAATGTAAACCTTTGACCGCCCACTCTCAGTCAATTGCTGGCATAACTCAACAAGTGTTAAAACCTTCAAATTTTGCATCACATCAAGTTTATAATGTACCAATTCATACTCCAAAGCAACAATGTCTTGACTTGTGAAATGTTCAAGATAAAACTTTTTTTCAAGTTTGCAAATATCATCACTGTTAATTGAGTCAAATGAATTTTTAGGATCTAAAGCTGTACTAAGAGAAAGAAGTTCCACTGATGAGTCGTTGAACCGAGTATTTAACTCGATCAAGATGGAATATATTGCTACATTAAAAACATCAAAGTGGTAATGATGCTCAACTATAGTTTGCTGACGAGAACGACCAATCTTATATAAGCAATCAAGGTCAGGCACATCAATTTCATTTCTCGAACAAAAAACTCACTTCATGGAGAAATTCTTCCCACCCGCATTCTCTAAGTTCTTGAAGGATAGTTTTGGTAGTAGAGATAAATGTAATAGCAGTCAAAATATCTTGAGATTTTCTTTGGAGAATTTGACAAAGAGTATCTGTTGTTCTCATAATTTTATGCATTAAGTGAAAAATGAACACAAATGCAAGTTGCAGCGTACATACCTATCAAGCTTTTTACTGAGTCATAGTGAGAACCAACGAGAAGCTCCTGCCCGTTGTAAATTACCAATCTGATTGGCCCCACTTCCAGAATCACGTACTCCGATTGCCAACATATGTTCGATTTCTTTTCTTTGTGCAGTATGTCACTCAGCAATACGCTTAGTAGAAGAAGTAACAATATTAACAATATTGTCCAAATTAGAAAAGAATCCCAAATAACACTAACATCCTTGGCTGCAGAAACCAATGTTAGTTATAGCCGATGGGCAAAATAATGGAGTAATGGACATAGTATGCATAAGGACAATCTCTGAGAAATAATGCCTGAAGTCCATTCCATGCACCACGCATATTGCTAGCACCATCATATCCTTGACCTCTAATTTTCTTAACTTGTAGGTCATGATGAATAAGAACATTTGATATTTCTTTTTTCAGATTCAATGAGGTAGTATCACTAACACTTTTGATGGCAAAAAATCTTTCTGTCAAAACTCCATAATTATTCACAAACCTCAAGATAATGGCCATTTGCTCCCGTTTAGATATATCTCGTGCTTCATCAACAAGAATACAGAAATATTTGTCTCCAACTTCTTCACGAATTATATTTCGTACTCTATTAGCCATAATATGTAAAATCTCTTTTTGAATGTCTGGAGCGATATATTGAGCATTTTTTGGAGCATTCTCAAGTACAACTTGATCAATTTCTGTACTCATTTTTGCAAAAGCCTTCACTAATTCAAGAAAATTCCCACGATTAGACGAAGATAGAGACTC
Organism: Kaempferia parviflora; assembly: GCA_037177295.1. Lineage (NCBI taxonomy): Eukaryota > Viridiplantae > Streptophyta > Magnoliopsida > Zingiberales > Zingiberaceae > Kaempferia > Kaempferia parviflora. Next base: position 6,224,762 of record JBAMIE010000022.1, on the reverse strand, counting down.
ATCATTACCTCTAAAGGCACAACCTTGAAGTGCTAGCCAGCGAACAGTGACAATTGAGGTCCTCAAACGCAAACGATTTTTCTCTTTTTCCTCTTTAGATTGGACATGCATGACATTATCAATATGTTGCAAGGGTCTCATCAAATTTTCAGCCTTTCTCTCGCACATAGTATGAGGTGAAGAAGCTGCAGAACCAATATGGGCAAGAAATGCACATGTTTTTCCTTGATTTACCCTTTTCCAATTGTCAAATCCTTCATTGACCAATGCCGAGATATTAGACGAATTAACATCGTTCAGGAAAAGAAAACAATAAAAGCAATATGCCTTATTTGTTGAAGGTGAATACTCCAACCAATGAAATTTCTGGAACCATTTTTTTTGAAACCGCCGATTCTGACTTCCAAATTTTGTAGCCGGATACTCCAACATATCTGGTTGATAAGGCCCCATCTTTAAATATGAACGTCTTATCTCATCTCGTACATTAATATGATATTCACATATCTGTTTTCTTTTTCCTGGATCTCTTTCAATACAACTAGAGGATAACTGATGATCGTTGCTAGTAGCAGAAATTGAAGGAATTTGGACACTAAGAATTGGAAGACTTTCACTAGATTGATGTTGCATTGTAGAGATGGTGGGAATTGAAGTGCTTTCACTAGTTTGACGATCTCTTTTCTTAAAGTACGAGGCTATTGTCTTTCCTTTCTTTGCATCAGATTGATGTTCCATTTTAAAATAGTTCAAATTATATCCCTAAATAAATAATCAAATAACAAGCGAATAAATAAACAAGTAATAGTAATAGTAGACATGCTACGAAAATTAGGAATTAAGATGGATGTCTGGTATGTAACAATAAAAGTATAACAAGATATGTCTGCAACATAGAGGTATTACCTAATCAAATTTTTTATAGAAAAATTACAAGCTAGAATGAGAAAAACTATGTTATTCCTTTTGTGCACTGGACTACTGGAGAAAATAAAAAATAAGAATAATTCACAAAGAGGAATATAAATTGATTCTCAGTTCGAGGTTATGTTTTCTTCTATATCATTTTATTCTTTTTGTTTCCCTTTTTTTTTTTTTGAATTTTGTGAGCTGATGGACCTTTGTAATAGAAAAAGATGCTACTCTAGAATAGAAAAAGACGAAAAATGACTTGTAAGCAACTCACATCTTGGACTAGGGCTTGATCAAATAAAATCCCCAATTGGACAGATTAACAATTGAAAAGGTTATGCAATCTTGCTTGTAAGAGATCTTAAAAGATCAAAAACTCATTGGTTCAATAACATGCATCATGACCCACGTTGGTTCAAAAACTCATTGGTTCATGAGTCATGACTCATTGGAAAACCAAAACTAATGGCAGATGAGCTCATGAGCAGATCAACAAAGTGACAAACAACAACTCAACAAGAATCTTGAGAGAAGATCGATCGATATGGAAAATAAAAGCAAAATAAGATGACCATTTTGAGGAAATCTATCAAAAATAAGATGACTGAGAAATAATCAAGATTCAAGAAGAAAACTAAGACAATAATTGATTTAAAAACTGATTGAGATAAAAAAGAAAACAAAATAGAGGCAAAATACTAACCTTTCTTCTACAGGTGATAGTGGAAACCGATGCTTTCAAGATCTGAGCCCTTCTGACCTTGCCGATTCCTCGCTGATTTGCCGATTCGCCGACTCCTCGCGACCTCACCGATTCGCCGATTCGCCGACTCCTCGCCGATTCGCACAACCCAGGTAAGAGGTAACATGTTATGCCCTATAAAAATATTTTTTGGGCTGGGCAACAGGGCTGGGCTATAGCCCAGTATAGCCCCAATGAAGATCCGTCTCTGTCTGGACCGCAATTCCAGATTCATTCCTAGTCCAGTGCACATCAATTGTTGGATCTGATCAAGATAGATCAATACTTAGATCTTACTTTCAATCCAATGACTGATATGCACTGGACCAGAAATAGATCAGAGATTATGATCTAGAGGATCCCATTGCGTCTTTGTGGTACCACAGGCACTAAAAAGGAGGCTAGGGAAGAAGAGGGACAAAAAAAAAAGAGAGATTAAGTGAAGGAAAACGGTTTGATTGCTAATGTTTTTTTTTTTTTTTTGATAATCCATATATCCAGGCCGTTCAATTAGTCCAAGAGATGAATAACCTGGTCTTACAGACCTACAACCAGACAAATCCGAAAGCACAAACAACTCCTCATCTATCAGTCAACATCTTCAAATTTTCATTTCACTAGAGGAAAAGTCATGCAATACACCGTGAATTCAAACCGTAAATACTTGTGAATTCAAACCGTAAACACTTGAGAAAAAGCTCGAGCGCCTTGCCATTACACAGTTCCGTTGCTAATGTAGATGAACTTAGATATGGTTGATGAGCTCAGTTTTCAAAATGAGTAATCTAACTTCGACTAAAACAAGTAGCTGTTCAAGATACCTATTAAAAAAAAAAGGAAAATGAAAACAAAAAAAACAGAGCAAGCAGAACGAAACGAATTGCTCGCATGCTAAACCATAGAAAAGCAATAGAAACATCAAGAAACCACTAAAGAAAGAATAACATTCCATCCGCATGATATGATAATTTATTAATTTTTCTGTACAATCAAGAGGAAGTCGGCGGTGTTTCCTGATCCTGTAGAATGCTATCAGACGTTGATCTTGAAGGAGGACCACAGATGCTCAGCACCACCTGCCAAGAACAACCAACAATTAGATGGAACCTCTGCAAAAAATTCCAAATGGTGCATTAGTGCGGTATAGATAATCGTTCAGTCTTACGGGGAGGAATACAAGTCCGTGCAAGAAACCAATGAGGACCAACGCCAAATACATCTGGAAGTAATAAACCTGCAAGGCATCATTCAAAAATGTGAAAAAAAGAGAGAACACTATATTAAGGGGATCATCAATGGAGAACTTGCAATCTTATGACAGACCACAAAAACTTCAGATTTAGCAAAACGCAGGACGATGACTCCAACAAGCTTTGTGAGGGTAATTCCACTGCAAGAACGAAAAATAATACGTTAACAAGTTGTTGATTTGCAGAAACAGTAATGAATTATGAGAAAATACATTTAAGGAACTTTTTTGGCCTATGTCAAGGAGTTGTGTAAATATGTAAGAAAAATCATTAGTTCCCATATTATTTTTTTATCTTGAAATGACAATCTAAGCCTCTTAGTGGTCACCTATCCCTAAGATCCTCTTCCCCAACATTATGGCCATGCAAGTTTGAAAGATGGTTGTGTGTTCCAATTCTTTCTCATTAGCACCCCTTCATTTCCACTGGTTCATTCCCCATTAACCATCTCACTGACCTAATATATAGCTATTATCAGAGGATACATCCCTACATAAAACAACAATAAAGATCGGCCAAGATACACGCCGTCATATCCATACTCTTAATTTTTGTGACCTTAGTGTTGCATATTACAAGAGCCTCTCTCACAGGTTCGATCATCCTAAAACCTCTGCATCTATCTGGCAACAATTTTCTTCAGTCACTGATACATTAATGCTGACCCCAATTATAGCCTCTGCAATTTTGTTCTAGAAACCATCAAATACCTGCTATGCCTTTATCCATTTATCAGGATTGATGAATAAAATTATGAAAAATAGACAGAATCTAAGCCTTATTATGGCTGAATTACCCCTCTACACAACCTGACAAAAAGATTGACCATCGAATTTTACATTATAGTGAATTGACATGAGCATTTGTATTGACTATAGGGCCTCCAATTCCTTGACTAGCCTCCAATTCCTTGACATGAGCATTTGTATTGACTATAGGGCCTTCAATTCACTATAGGGCCTCCAATTCCTAGGAAGATTAAATCAAGCAAATCAGTTCCGATATCTGTATTGACTAGCCTCAGTTCTGTGAATAGTGAAAGTGTATAGACTAGCCTTTTCCAAGTGACGCTGGATTGCAATGAGCCAATCATGCTTATTATCAATGATATTTTGTTTGAATCTTGATAGAGCCATTATTCCAAAAACATATGATCACCGATTAAGTCAGTCCAGATGTCGTGGCTGTCTACTCTGCCCACCCATGTTTCAGAGAGTGTGTGGACAATATAAGTCGAAAATTAGCTAGAGGAAGTGTAAACAATATAAGTAGCTAACATACTAGCCTTTTTCCTACTGGCTCAATGAATGAAGCAAGCTTTTGAGCTAAGTGGCTAACCAATCATGTTTAAAAGGCAATAAGATAAGAATCTGGAAATGATAGCTAGGATACATCCAATGTACCTAAATACAGAAGCACCCATGGTAGACAGAGCCACCTTCATTCGCGTCTCTCTATTCCCACTGCTTATCTGTAAAAGTCAACAGTGATATTACTTGAAATCAGAAAACACAGATAATCAAATTGACCATGTATAGAAGCCATGTCATTTGTTGAAGATGCATCTAAGAAACATCTTCCTGTCTACCATGTATAGATTTTTCTACCAGGGAACAATGTTGGTACAAGAGACGGAAGCTTCTTGATGTAGAAAATAACTCTCGATCATTTTTAATATAGCATCACAAATTAGATTGTGTAGGAATAATGATATATAATAAGTGAGCACCGGGTATCATAATTTTCTGCCTGCGTTAAAGAGGAGATTAGTTATCATCTGTCACGTCCAACATCTTGCTTCTATCAGAGTAGGTGTCTCTCTTGACATCTACATTTCATAGAGTAGAATGATCATAAACTTCGTTTCCTAACACTCCTCATCTTGGAATAAATGTTGGAAATTCAATCTGATTTTTGCTTGCAAAAATTCTTTCATATTATTGTATCTGCAGCAACTTTGTCTATGTTTATTCCAATATCCTCTTTTTTCTAATAACTGCCAGAATTTTATTAGTTTACTCTCTCGCATCTTCTCAACTTAGGGAGTAATATATTACTTTGATTCATAAAGATAATATACATAAATTTTGAAAACATTATGCACTTACAGAGAAAGCATGTGTTATATGAACACAAAACTCAACAGCAATTCCAATTGACATAACCAGGTTTACTACTGAAATCGCATTTAGTTGGATGCCAAGGATAGCCATGATTCCCTGCCACGATCGTTGGGTTAGGAAAGTTAAAAAATGGTTACATAAAGAAAGTAGCAATATCATAACAAGAAATGTAACTAACATCATATTAACTGATATCAGAAGGCTAGGATTACTATATTATTGTGTAATGGAAAACACAAGAAAGAGAAAGAAGTAGAGGAGATAAAGTGTTTCACTGAATACCTGTTGTTTGAAAAATTATGGACCATGAGCCAAGTTACTACAGTTATTAATAAATATTTTTGACTGAGGTTCAGTGTGCAGCGACATAGATAAATAAGAAATTCTGTACTAAACACACCTGAAGATGTTTTGGACTCTTATGCATTTGTTCCTAATGATGATGCATTTAGTGCCTTTAAGAAAGGTTGATGTGCCTTTTGACTTGCTTCTACAAAATTATAATTTAATTAACTTGAAACCATTATGTTCTTTTTTTATTGAAGTAACAAGCCGAATAGGAAAGAATGAAATGGTGAGATCAATTCAAAACCATGTCAGCATGTCCAAAGTCCAAACTGTCAATTCATGCTTAGCCAGCACCTATACCAAAAATTTAAACCTTGCACCTTGTAGTCTTTTTGACCTTTACAGTTATATAGTTCATTTAGTCTGAAAGATCCTGACACAAAGTAGGTTAAGAACTTGAATATGAACCACAGAAACACAATTTCAGATATAGGGACAAACAAATAAAATCACATTTCATTAGCCATTAATTACTTTGCAGTATCAGATGAGCAATCAGAATAACTACAAATGAGATAATTGTTGCCGATATGTTACCAGCATATCAATGACAATCATTGTCAGCACGGATAAGATTATAGTTGATATCCAGAAGCTGCAAAGCAAAATTATACATTTTTAGCTATCCAACTAAAGATGAAAAACCAAATACAGATTGGAAAATCTTTACCTGCTAGTAAGAACCAGACACACAACAAAAACGGCACCTAATAACACAACGGCGATGCTGTCAAAATACCTCTCAACAACTAATACATAAAATACATTTATTTGATTGAAAGATTATAAGCATATACCAGGGATATGAGTAAATTTAAATTTACAGTACTGCATTAATATTGATCAACAACCATCAGCATATTTTTCACAAGTGAGTCAAAAAGAAATATTGCTGATATTTAAATGATTGGTTTAATGGCTCCATTTCTAGTAGCCAATGTCATGGTTAACATATCCAAGACAGATCTTAGAGAGTTTGGTCGAACCATGACAAAGTTTTGATTTTTAACTGAAACAATATTGTTTTTGAACTGTGCCAACATTTCAATGCATATACCGGTGATGGATTGAAGGTTGAAGGAGATAAAACATAGGAAGCAGACATTAAATGTGTCGAGTGGCATTGAATTTCAACAATTTACTGGAATGAGACATTTCAACCATTTCACCCAGTAATCTACAGGATACAATGTTTCAAACCATGGTTGTAAGAGTTTACTTTGGTAATCAACAATTTACTCTTTAGAAGACAAGTATTTAAAGGAAATTTTCAAATTGTTACTTGTCCCATAGAAATTTTTGGTAGAAGTTTAATTCATTTGGTTTACTTTACAACCTAGTTTTGTTTCTAGTTTGATTGTCCATCGGGTTATTTTTTCCTTTAATATTTTTATTTAAAGACTTCAAAGAAATGTTGATCCTCTCATGTTAATCATCTTTTATATCTTAAATTTATCTTTTTAAGTTTTTGTTTTCCATTTAGATCTTTTTCTCTCTATATGAGATTGTTTGTCCTCCTTATTGGCTCAAGTGGTATCCATAACTAGAATAGTTAACCATGAGAAAGATTGATTTGATGAAATAGATGCTAACATTAAAGTAGGCTATCCTCTACAGAGACTTCATCCTTGTTTCTAATTTATTTTTCTTTGGGAGCTTTTGATGTCTGTGTGAGATTGTTTATCCTCCTTGCTACCTCAAGTCACATTAGCTCTCTATGCGAATTTGATTTGTTTTTGTGTTGTATCAATTGGGAGAATATGGTAGACCATTATTCTGATGGAGCAGATACTAACATAAATTCTTTGAGAAAACTTCATCCTTGTTTCCAATTTTATCTCACTAGTTCTCTTCTATTTCGGCAAAAACCTCTTTTGTGACAAACTTCATCATTGTTTCCATTTTTCATAGTCTCCTTTGTCATCTCAATAAATTTGACGCTCATCTACATTTTTGGTTTTTATAAATCTAGATAGAACCAACTTCCATTGCACCCCTACCTGTCTTGTGTTAGAATCCTCAAGTATTTGTTTTCCACGAGCTTCTTTCTGTTCTTCTACTTTCTAACCTCTTTTTCCTTGACCTCCTTGAGCACTATTTCTCAATTGCTACTTCCAAAGTCTTGAGCAACACTTATATATCTCCATTGAAGATCTAAATCAAGAAATAGATCATATTCCCAATTTGATATTTCCAACACAGGATCAAGTTGTGTTATCTTTCTTCTAGGACCAGTCTATTGTTTACTACTTTATGCGCCACTACAGAGAGAAGTCGACTGTAGCAACTTGTTTTTGAGATGTCTCTTCATACGTTCCCACTTTACCCTCTCTTATCAATGTGTATTCTAAGGTTGAAGGACTAATTGGTCGAATGCTCCATTAATAATTTTCAGAGAATTGTTCGATTGGTTGTATGCTTTCTCATACAGTGAGATTGGTTGAGAAAGGATGTATTCGTCAAGAAATAAGTAGGCTAGTTCCTCTACCTTCTGCTTACTGTATACTTGAGAAAGAGCAAACATCCATGGAGCCTTTGATCCGAAATCAGGATGAGATAGTTGAAGCCAATTGCACATGACTAAGCAATACAAGAATCCTGTGAGCTTGACTGCTGTTTATGAGACAACACCAAGTCCAAATGCACATATCTTATTTTATACAAAGGGATCTGTTATCCTGCTGTTATTCTATAATAGAAATTCTACAACGAGGAGGGTTGGCAGGAATCTTATAAATTGGGTTGTATTTAGTCAGATAAGGCTAGCTTTAGAAAATGTTAATACCCACACAAACTTATTGCATCCATATCACACGGCATTGATGAAATGATACAAAAGGGAAGAAAAAAAGTGTATGTAGCATTTTCCAGATACCAGAAAGGAATTAGAGTCGTAAAAAGGAGAACGATAAACTAGTGAAGAAACTCACCAAGGCCGATTGAGATGTTGATCAAAGCAGTCTTCCATATATCTAGATATTGCTCAAAGAAAATGTAAAACACTGAATAGGGGAAGATCTCCATCTGCAAGATTTTGGGTTAATGCTAATGTAACTTTCTCTATGCAGATTAACTCTAGTTTTCAGTACCAAAAGAATTAGGTAAATCATAAATGCATAGTAAGAATTGTTGTTCATGAATCATCTTTTCAAAAAACATGTGCAACAAGAATTGACTATTTACAACCCTACAAAATAATGACAGAAAATCTATGATTCCTAGGTTAATTTTAATGATTTGGAAAAGTTGGTACACTAGCAAAGATGAGTACTTTACTAGGTCAGCTTTTAAGGAATACATGAAATGTGCCAGAAAGTAAAAAATAATAATAAAAACGGATCGCTAGGAAAAGTGGAATCATGTATGGGTTAACAAAAGATTTTCACAATCTTTACAAAAGATATGATGTCAAAGAAACTGGCCAAATGGTAGACATGGGAATAGGCAATAATGCTGTGACATAAAATATGAAGTAATCAAGTAACAACCCATGCAAAAGAGGTGTGCTAGAACCATCCTTTTTGTAATGGAGTTCACTAGAACAATCCTTGTGAAAAAATAAAGCACCATACCTTCAATGTCGTAGACATCTTGGAACTGAAATGCCTTGCAGCTTTCATTGAGTTCACATAATCCTTCTGTAACGAGAAGAAACAGATTAGTAAGATCCAAAAGCATCTACAATCCAGAAAGCAGTTTTAACCACAATCATTACTTGTTTATTTAGAGGTGTATGGTAAGTACGAAATGATGATGCTTGAATTATACCATTCTGATAACCTGAAAATTACATAATTGAGAAAACTTTTTCTTTATTAAACTACTAGAACAGCTTTTTCACAACAAGAGATAGAGAGAGAAAGAATATGGATGGACAACAGACCTGAGAGATCCACACTACTTGTATAAGCACCTTTGCCACCTTTGGCACAGTTGGAAGATGGCAAGGCATTGAGAAACCAAGGAAGCTTTTCCTTGAACTGCATTGTTGATGGTCTGCCATCATGCAAATCTGAATAATGGAAGCACTAAAAGCACCAAAAGGACATGTATTTTTCATCAGTTCAAGCATTTTAGTCAATTTCAAATTATACAGCAACAATGATACTAAAACATGTTCTAATTACTAAAAAAATCCTTTGTATCTACACTATTAAGGTTTAAAGTGATCCCATCCCCAAAACTGAAGCTATTAGGACAATCCTAAATGAATTTTATAAACAAACCCAATGATGTGTGGATGATCCACTAATGATGTATGGATAGTAAAGTTGACGAAGAATAATAATAAGAAACTATATATGTTTTATTTGTGGAGAGTGCTGATTCTCATGGCCAAATGAAATAATACTGAGAAAACCACAAAGCATCATTTTTAAAGTGTCTCACCGTTGTACAATCTTTGCATGTAATGCCTACAGTGCATGATCCATCATTTTCTTGACAGCAAGGAGGCTGAAAGCAAAGGATAACGTGCACATACAATTTGTAAGAATTCAGGATATAATGGTTTCACAACAGTTTATTACGTGATAATATAAGTACCAATCGTACTAATACATAATGGACATATTACCACAGAAAAACAAAGACCATTTTTGACTCTTTACCCCACCCTCTTCTTGGATTTACCTGGTAACTGTGTTGCTACATCCCATAAGATAGAACTAACTAACTAGAATGACAAAGTAATTTTGAATAGTTTCAAAATAGTAAACTCAGTTGTCAACTTAGCACATTAGATCCACAAACAATATTACAATCTTGATTTGTTGGTCTGCATGGTATAACAGCTATGAATGTTGGATTGCTAGTATACTGGATAGGACATGCTAGTATCTGGTAGGAAAAATACCATTCAACAATGGGTCTAAAGTCATCAGTTAAGAAGGATTCAGATTTTGGAGCTGATTTAAACTAGATATACCTGCCAACCGCCAAAATTTTTAGCATGCCAGACAACCAGTAGAAACACACAAAATAAAACAACCAATGGGATATGTGCTTGACACCTTCCTAGAACAAATATTTATGTCAATGGAAAATTTCCGGCTTTAGTAATAGAAGTGTATGTATTGACTATATGTCAAATATCAATGATTTGGGTATAACAACTCTCTTGTGCCTTTTGAGCTAAGCTGGTTTGACTAATAAATAAGGGATGAAGAACATTATACTATTAGATTTGTAGTGAGGCTAAAAGTCAAACAGGTTTCGGTCAGATTTTTTTGGTCAATCTGGTTGAAGAAGTTACCACAATCTAATTCATTAAAGTTTTGGATAGCAAATCATAACTTGGAGATGGAAAAAAAAATCATTTTCTACCAAAAAATTATAAACATGATTGTTGCTATATGCAACGTTGAAAGACAACAACCTGATCATCAGGGGGGCAATAACTCCCATTGACAAAATTACGACAGCAGCTAAATGCTTCAGGTGACAACCATATAAGAAAATCATCAAGCCATGAAGCTGCAGGTTTAGCAATATAACTTGATTCTGGTTCCAAAGATGATTTTGTAATCTGCTTAGGGAAAAAAAACGTAGATGAAGAAAGTTATCAAGAAATAATGATTTTACCAAGAGAAACACAATCACAAAAAATAGATATGTTTGCAAAGTGGAATAAATATACAGTGGCATCTAGTCTAGGCTTTAGTGATAGTGATAAACTAAAGTATTTGAATAGAGTGAGCATATTCTTAAAAGTATGATCAAGTAATCAAACCTCATTCAAGAGAGAATGTGAATCACATTGGCTGATTGAACATATTTGGTTTGTATTCCCTGATTCCAAGCTGGAAAAAGCACGTTCAACACATAAACATTTCAAATTTAGCACTTCGAAGAAACATGAAAACAACACCATGCAATACCTGTAATTGAAATCCTTAACAACAAAGTATAATGGTGGTCCCACTCTGAGATATTTTGCAAGGTCATCAAAATAATTCTGAAAATATCATGTGATCATATAAAGTTACATAAATAAAAATTTGCATCTTCAAGGCAAAGAAAATGGGTAAATAAGACTCTTGTTCACCTGGAGATATGAGTCTCGAGGAAGAACGACCTTCTGCTCTAAACCAGGTTGAATACGTGTACATAATGCCTTGCAGATACCAACATAATACAGAAAAGGGATGAGCAAAACGAATATCAATTATTACTTTATTGATTTCACAAATGATGATATTATTTATAGAACTATAGGGTGCAAGTGTTATACATGGTTACAAAATGAAAAAAAAAAAGAAGCCCCTCAACGTGAGCCATAGCCACCTCCCAATCCCAGCAACAACTGTGTTCCAATCCCAACTGATCACCATTCACCCACTCTCTCCAATCTAGAGCAGCTGATTACCACTTCCCACCACCCTCTCACTCTAACCTTGAGTAACTGACCTCCCACACTCCTCTATAATCTCCCTTTCCTGCCTCAGAATGGAGCAGAAGCACCTTTCCACAACCCCACTTAGCTAGGTTTTGAGTGTATTTTATATGGGGTTTTATTTCACATCTTGCACTCATCTTATGACATTGTAGGAGTATATTTTGCATAATTAATTCCCCTTTAGTTTAATTTTTTATTTTTTTTTTATTCGGAGATTTACTCTTGTACTTTTTATTTATAGGACGACGAACCGGATCTAAAACGAAGTTAAAAGAGCCTCACAACGAAAACATCAGGCAAAAAATCAGCTCTGGTAGTGTCCCAAGACACTGGCATATTTGTCGGAATGAAGAGGAGCAAAAACAGAGCAGTCATGGGTTTCCAAAGCTACACACGACCCAGAACTTCACATGGCTATGCACCATCTCCTCAGCAACTTAGAACTTCACACGGCCGTGGCGCGTTTCTACAGACTTGGCAATTGCGATATTTTTGGAGTTTCTTTCCTAATCTAAGTGCTGGGGAGGCTTTCTAAGGATCCCAAAGGCTCATGGAGAAAAGAGAGAAGTTTTCCCAGTGACAAGGAGCCCTAGAAGAGCCGTTTCAAGAAGCAAGAAGAGTACTTGTCCACTTTTGGAATTAGAGAAGCAGCCCGAAGTCCTCCTTTGCTTCGAATAAGCTTTCAGGGAATGAGCCCTTTAATTTGCATGCACTATATTTTATTGATGGACCGGCATGAGTTTTAATCACTCATATGTGTAACCCTTATCCATTATCATTATTAATTCAAATGTCTAATCATGCTTAATAATTAATATCAAATAAAACATCCAACCATAATAACCAAGTATATCATACATGAATACGAAGTCTAAATCTTATATACAAAATTAGCATAGATATTATAGCAATTTCAGTATTGTAATCGACTTTAGGTGAAAACCACTAAAATTAGGGATTAATAATGCATTTATAGAAAAACCCTGCAATGATCATGTTCCCCTTTCTTATTATGTTTTTCTCGTTGACAATCATCCTGGCGACTTCATCAGTTTACGGAAATTGAGCATCACCAACATTTGACTAGAGATCATGTGATAAAAAAGTTCCAACCTAATCGCCGAAATGACCCTCAGTCAATATCGGTGATTCACACCCATTTTTATGAGATGCCATTGGGTTTCCCTATTTAAGAACAGGAAAAGAATTATAAATTAATGAATGAGATACCTTAGAACCCACAAAGAGTTCAACCTAATCAATGAAATGACCCCTTGGTTGATATGGGTGATTCACACCCCTTTCTATGAAATACCATTGGGTTTACCTATTTGAGAATAGGAAAGGAATTATAAATTAGTGATTGAGATATCTCAAAGCACAGGCAAATATGAGATGATGTAAACATGACTATCCCTTTGTATTGGGATCCTTGGGATGTCCTCCTACTAGCTTATTCACAATCCTGCCTCTATATCTTTCGTTCAAACCAACCCAAAACTAATAGAACACGATTTACTAATCTTCTCTAAGATTAGGCCTATTGAAGTTGAAACTTTTTTGGGATATTTATGTCACTTGTACTATTGTGGCCGTCTATTTTTGTATTTGAACATGTTTTGCAACATTTTCTATTGCCAAGCTGCTGTATTCTACATTTGCTTTTGAATTGAATCACATTCAATATATTATGCTATGCTTACATATATGATTGCTCTTTTATCCTGATATTGAGTTTATACATGCTTTGAATGTTATCTAACTTTTTTGAGGTACAATCCTTTCATTGGTACGAGGTTGTCCCGATGAAGTCCAATCTTCAAAGTCGTCATCTCCATCAAATAGAGATCACTTAGATCATGTGGCAAAAAAAGGCAATTCGCTTGCCCCCAGCACCCTCGCCAACCCATCCCTTGCCAACACAAAGAAAGTAAATCACGGGTGACTACTAGCCATTAGTGCAAATGGTCAACGCATGGGAAGGTATATGCTCGGACACGCGAGTTTCGACCTCAAGACCTTATGTGGCAACCTCTCATGCCTTAACCATCGCACCACCCCAGGGGACTGAGATCACTTAGATCATGATAGCAAGTGTCGCATATAATCAGTTTGATTACAAGACGAATTCATGGATCATCATCCTTCTCCAATGATAGCATGAGAGTACATGTTCTAGCACATCCAAGAATGAGTTGATTTGTGAACAGAACAAAGTAGCCAAGGAATAAGAAGTTTATAGTTTGGAGGTTATACATTGAAGCATAACAGGAAAATTAGACAACTAATTCAAGAACAGCCGATGAATCAGACCCATATTGAACCAATTGTTTATTTAAAAGATTATACAACGAGTTTAACACAAATCATGTTAGTCAATCAGGGAAAAATGTTTATGATACATTAACAAGAGGTTCATTATTACACATTTAATGGTGCCAACTATTAATCTGTGTTAATTAGCAGATCTATATTTAGACAATGGAAAAAATAAAATGATGGTTCTCTTGATACTACAACTCTTTAGCAACTCCAACTAAAAACTTACGCAAAAGTTAGGGATACTCACAATGCTTGCAAAAGAAAAGCCAATGAATGCAACAACTACAAAAACTTTAACTCCTCGGTGGCTAAGAAGAGGTGCATGGACATCCTGCAATATGACCACAGAATTATTAGAAAGAACAAGTTAAAGCAAAACAAAGAATTGATAATGCCAACAGATATGTCAAACACAAGATAGTTCATCAGAAATGCTTAATCTTAGGAATGCACTGGCATGAATTCCTAAATGCATAATTATGGATCATCCAGAGATTGAAACAGTGACATAAAAATTCAATCAAAGAATTATTATCGCATACAACTGATATAAATATATATGAATGTATGTTTAAGTAAAAAACAAATACCCAGCAAATATACATACAGGTGATCAAATAAACCACTTTTAGTTATATTCATAAACTATGAGAATGGGGAACACGAATGAGTAGAATAAAATATTTGTTGCACTTCCAGATTCACCATGGTCAATTATACCACCACCATAAGTTTAAATTATTTACCTCATTATGATAACCCATACCAATACCAAGCATAGTTTAAAATCTCGAGCGGTGCCAAGGTTTCAGTCTCGTATCATGCCGTGCTGATATAGTTTCAGTATTTTTTAAATATAAAGTATATTAATTAAAAATAAAATTTTTAATCTAAATATTTAAAAATAATAAATAATAATATTTTTAATAAGTATATATA